>JAOTQE010075906.1:0-16305 GCA_025631205.1 Nesometra sesokonis
TTTAGGAACTTTCAAAAATTGGAGTGTGACGTATCCATTTTCGTTTTCGTATTTCGTAAGTTTGCGAAACCTCACTACTAACCACTCATTCAAAAGCCGTTTTGTTCAATCCTATCTAATCAGTGCCATTTGTACCTTGGTCAAGGGGCCACCTCCCATAAGCGGCCGGCGGAAACTTTTAGACTTAAACTTTTGATATTTGTTATGATCATTTACCTCCATAAGCGGCCACCCAAAAATGTCGCGACTTTTTGTACAACGATTAAACATTATATACAAAATTACTGTAATGACTGAAAATCGTAATATCTAATAAAATAGGCCTAACGGTGTGCAGAAAATTGCTCCACATTGGAAAGGTCATAAAATGTCAAACATAAGCACGACACGTACAGAGGTTTGTTCGTATAGGTTGATATTTTGTTTCTCTTCTTTAAAACGTGACGGTCAGTTTAGTGAGGTTTCGCAAATTTACGAAATGTATACGAAAACGAAAACGGATACGTCACACTTCAATTTTTGAAAGTTGCTAAATGTGTTAAAAATATATCATATTTTCTAACATGAATTGTTGATGTTCGTCGTAAAATGCTGACCAACTGTAACAGATATTCAAGGTGTTCAATTCAAATTTTACACAACTGTATGACGTATCCGTTTTCGTATTTGTATTTCGTAAAGCTGGGAAACCTCACTATTGCTCATAATTCCCTTCATTACTAGTACAAATTTATTTGACGAAATGATCAAATTTTCCTTCGTTATAAGATTAACATTACTATTAAATTACAATTCTAAACACACTCATTACAGACGCAATCAATAGCGCTCTTGGAAATTTATAGATGGGGTCAGGCAATGCCAGTGAGCACAAATTGAGTCCCAATCTTATTAAATGCATTCGTGATTGTTTTTAATTAGGGGGAATCGCATTATAGTTTCTTAAAGCGACTTGGATTCACCAGCAAAGATATTCATCATCAGGACAAATACATTGTGCATAATGTCACGGTAGATGCAGTGCTTTAACTTATTTATCATTCTTAATTAATAGGTTCACTTAATTGTATTCTTATAAATGTAAACTATCTGATTAAAATCAATAATTTCTGTCTCAAATGTTTTGTAATTATTCGAAAAATCTCTCTCAAATTTGTTAACGTTGCGTAGCGTGATGGAGGTATTATAATTGAGCAGTCTAGGCCATACTCATGGGAAACACGTATCCATGGGGGCTGTATACCATTTTAGGTTTCATCAAGAGGCTTAGTTAGGAATATCTTTAACTTTACATTAACTTAATCGTAGGCCTTAAGAGAGTGGACGTAATGGTGGGTTCCCACTGCCGATCAGACGAACTCGATCAATCCCGATCAAGGTAATTTGGACTGGTCGGGCTCGCTCGGGAATGGTTTTCGAGTTCAATCTACCTTGATCGGCATCGCCAAAATGATCGTGAAGGAACCACGAGCGATGCCGATCGAGGTAGATATACCCCGAATACCATTGCCGAGCAAGCCCGACCAGTCCAAATAAGCTTTATCGTGATTGATCAAGTTGGCCTGATCGGCAGTGGGAACAGGGTATTAGATGTTGTAATTGAACTCGTGTACATGTTCGGGCCCAGGTGGGACAGCCGACCTCCAAAATGTAAGAGCATGCTAGGAGGGGTCGGTTAAGCAACATAGGCGTCGGCAGGATTTTGGTAGGTGGGGAGGAGTCGATTATATCGTCTTCTATAGCGTCTGGCTTAACTATATTTGAGAAAACGCATTCACCAATGGCCAAGGGCCTGCTGGATCTATGCCATATACAGAAACGGCGTAACTTATGATCTTTTGAAGTTTACAACCAGGACCGATATTTCGTTGATGTATGGGATATGGCAAAGAGTACAAGCTTACCTCAGCCCACCGTTGGGACTGAGGTAGAAAATTTCAAGAATAGGCCTATGCACCGGATTAATAGCACCGTTGAATTAAAATGACCTCCTCGTTCACACAGTGTCACAATTTTACGAAGTTGATCCGTGAAACATTTTGAGAGTTTTCCGTAAAAAACGATGGCAGGGTTCTTTAATTCCAACGTGGGGAAGTGGAGGAGGGGGTTGTTGGGCGGTTGAACGACTTGCTGATTGCTACGACGGGAGAGTATCCATTAACAACATGACCACCATGGTTGAGGTTAGGTTTTCTAAAATCTGTAAACTTACACCTCTACATGCTCGGAAATAACAGTTTCTTTCATTTTGTACGTCCCATTAACACGGTCAGATGAAATTGCAAGTGCAGAGGCGGCGTACGTAATAAGGCACGGTCACGTCTACACTCACCTCGACCCCATCACGTTTGGTACTGTGAAAACAACACATTTTTATTTGGAACTAACAACTCTTTTTGCTTATGAAGTATCACAATTAACAAAATTAAGACTTCTGTCTCTTCTGCAAAATATAGGTCGACGGACGTCGTACCGTGTCGGCTCTGCCGACCTCGCTTATAAAGTGATTATTAAATAAATGTAAGAAATGGTTTATTTGAATGATGTCGATATCATAAACTACGACCTATGGTATGTGATTAATGAAGAAATGATTGTTTTGTTTTGCCCTTTAAAAAGGGTTGTTTAAATGACCGCCGACATAATGTTTAGGGGCTTAGGATACTTCAGTAATGCAGCTGTAGTACATAAAAAATGGTTTTTAAAAATTATTAAAAAATTCAAATAAATAAAGGCATTCAAGAGGAGATTGGTGAGTTAATCCCTTTGTAAGCAATGAAATCACAATATAAATCAGATTTTTAAACAGAACTTATAGAGTGGCCTACCAACGGAATGTCAGATGTGCACCATCAGATTAAAGTAATCAACAGAAAATAAATAGCATCCTACAAAACTTTAATTAATGTTTACAAGTTTTATTTTTTACGAGGGGGTGGGGATTCTCACCCCGAAACCGAAATCCCCGCCCCCTTTCGACACCGCGAGCACAATAAGGTTCACTAGAATTATTTTTGTTGGTAAGCCGGTCACTCACTGCGTCCTGCGATGGTCGCATGACTAAACCGTCGCTCCCTGTGTGTGTGGTTTCAAGACGCAAAGACGGTCTTCTACTCATCGGCAGACGGTTGTTTAGTTATTTCCCTGTTGAACCCGTCGACCGACGAGTAAAAGACCGTATTTGCGTCTGGAGACCACACAAACAGGGAGCGACAGTTTAGTCGTGCGGCCGTCGTACGACCGTCTCACGACACAGTGAGTGCCCGGCTTTACTCACAATCACGCAAACAGAAGCTTTGAAAATTTACTTCGACAGGTGAAATCGTTGAGCTGAGCAATATAATAAGATGAAGATACACCTTCAAGGAAGAACGAGAAAATATACTGCATTAAAATTGATGATTCTCGCCGTAAGCAAAACAATCTACAATAGTTAAAGAAGAACGATAATACGGAAATCATGCGTATACTAATTCTATTCCAAAAATAAATAAATAAAAGTAAAATATAAAAATTAAGCTAATTTGTAAGAAAGAGTAGACAAAACTAACATTACTAACGCCGCTGGTGCATGTTAAATTTCCTACCACAATGTCGTGTTATTGGCCTACGGCAGAGATGTGCTTAAAGTCTAATTTGGAGCCTGACGTGTAAAGTAAGACAAATGAGATAGAACAAAGTACATGGATAGATTGGTAGTTTCTCGTGCTGTTGTGATATTTCTGATGAAATTGTGCACGAACTTTTCGTTCTCAAGTTAGAATTGTTTAACCATCCCGGCTCACGAAAGGTTTGAATTTATAGAATTAGTTTAAGTATTTAGTCCGTATAAAAGCTCGTTGGCTACATATTTCAACATTCTCAAACGATTTTAAGCTTCAATTACACATCAAACATAAATCATTCTCTTTGAGGATTTAAAAATGTGGTTGATTGGTTTTGTGAACACACTAATGTGAGCAAACATTGCGGAACCGTTGAACGCGCGCATGCGTAGTTTTAAATTCATGACGTAATGTTATTACAATTGATAATTAAATCCTTAATTATAGAATGTATAGAAATAGTGCAGTCATCACAAGTCGTTATATTCTCGTAGAGTGCGACACAAATTTACTCAAAGCCAGTAAATATCGCCTCCAAACACACTGTGGGAAATACTAATACATAATCGGCAACTTGTCGTCTGCTGTGCACCAAGTTATAGTCTGGAAAATAAACATGATTTATTTTGCGCGCTTTTGTGTATTCATGCAGATGCTGGTTTTGTATTTCTAAGAATCGCCTCGTCCAGGCAAGTATATTAGACTCTGCTTAATACAAAACCCTCATTTGACATTCTAACCACTTATGGAGAGCATCGCAAGTTGTTATATAAATGGATTGTTAGTGTGAAATAGATGGTTTTCAGCATTTCTTCACGGAAGATGTTGAAGAATTATCGAAAATCATTTGTTGGTCTCCTGTGATATTTCAGGTATGTAGAAAGATTATCGAAGTTTAACTGTATAGGCATAAAAAAGGCAACGAAATGTGGGATTAACAAACTGCTTTCTTTCAGATAAGCACAGAATAAAACTGATTGTTTATTCATAGAAAACTATATAAAAAAAAACATCCTTCTCCCGATGAGGTTTAAATCTGTATTGTTTAATATAAATATCTCTAAACAAAACGATGAATACTGAATTAAGGGATTAACTGACAAAGTATATATACACTAATGGATGGAATTATCTTGATTATTATAAATTAGTCTTGATAATTAAGAAGGTTTAACGTGTTACAATGGACCATTGCTTGTCAATACCACCATAAGTGGTAAATATACAGTTAGACAGACACACAGACGCGGTGACATTGAGATAATAAATCCAAATTGCCATGGCCAAAACATGATGTGATGATCAATAAGCAATCCAAACTTCTGTTAAAATTAACATTGATCGGTGGAATTATCTAGTAATATAAAAAGTTTAACTTCGTTCACTACACATTGTTGTAAGTGCACAATTTCCCAGTAACACCATGAAGAGCACTTAGGCCTATGTGCGCGTACAAAAGGGATCATAATGGATGCAAGACGCGCGCATGTAAGGATTAACAAATAGGAACGTCCGCTGTTTATGACTCTGCGTGCGCTTTTGTTTGCGTACGCATCAATTTTGCCTCTTGGTGTCACTGCAGGGCTCAAAATTCCTTAAAATGTTCCTAAAAGTTGTCATTACGATTGGTTTTTACGCTAGGCCTATTATCTTAAGTAGTATGATTTCATACAGTATATTTTGTTGTATTGATGGTATGCTACACCAGTAAAAAGGTTCCTTCAACAGCAATTGCTGCTGTGAGGAAATTCAGATTCTGCAATGACAAATTAGACTGACAAGTAGACCAGAGTCGTTATCTCTTACGTTATTCAGAATTTAACGTACCAATATTTTTTTTATAATTATGCAATGTGTTGTCACTCGAAAATAAACAAAATAAAATGACGATTAATTTTTAAAGTAATAACATTCTCATTTTAAAGTAACATCAAAATTAATAACTTGAGAATTAAAACTAGTGTATTTAAAAACCGTTAATAGATTTTTACACTATAAACATTTACCAACATTATTTATTTTCAAAATCATTTTTTTTTGTAATTTTTCAGGTGACAAAACATCTTTAAATCTCTACACCTTGGTACGTAACACCATAGTTTCTTTATATGGCACATAAGCCTACGAAATGTAATATCTTCTAAAGTGCCTTTCCTTAAGAACCTACTACTTGGTATGTTTTAGATGCGCCCAATCATCGTCACTCTTTCGGGTGATATTTCCCAACTGAGTTTAACGTGACTTTTCTTTTGTTATCATTGTCCATTTATTTTGAAGTTTATCAGGCAGTTTCTTACGCCCCCATTCCACAGAACCGAGATCTTTGAAAGACCACTGAAAGACCAAAGCTTCGCAAGGTCTTTCAGCAGTCTCCAAGATCGACAGGGGCGGATTCAGCACAGCTAGATAGAGGGGGCCCGATACCGGATAGAGGGGGCCCGATGCCTAATTTCATGTTTTTTCTAAGGGTGGGTCCTCTGCAAGCCAATTTCCAATTTCCGTTTCTTATGTATCTAAGAAGCAATTTTCACAGATAGTTTATTAAGTCCAAAGGAGGGGCCTGGGTCGGGTGGGCCCCACTTGGATCCGTGGCTGTTCAGTGAAATTTGCTGCCTCTGTCGAATGACTTTGGAAACCCCTGAAAGTTGTTTTAATATCTAATTATATTTGTTGTCTTGTTGAACTTACAGTAATCCTACAGCGATCTTTAAATGGTCTTTCAGAGATCTTTTATGCAAAAAGAAATGATTTTTTGGCGATCTCCACACATGTCTTTCACTAGTTGCTATGGACTTTCACTGGTCTTCCAATGATCCTTCATTGATCTCTCAGCTGTCTTTCAGTAATCTCCGCAAAATAAAATGAGAGACTGTCGAAAGATAATTGGAAAGACTTCCAGGACCTTTGAAAGTTCATTGATAGAATGTTCAAAGATCATCGAAAGACCATTTCCCTGAAAGACCACCGAAAGGCTGTTTGAACCGTTTCAAAAAGTTTTGGAGATCACGAAAACCACTCAAAAAAGACCAGCCAAGAATCGTGAAAGATCTTCGAGACCATTGAAAGTTCTTTGAAAGACCTTGCAAGGTTTTGCATGGTCTTGCTATTTGTGGAATGAGGGTCTCTTGTGCGATCGATCTCCTTTCGTTTAATACGCTATTTTTACAAGTTCTACAAGTATAATTGGTTTGAAATTTAGCAGACATTTTTTAGTAATGTGTTCCGATCATCTCATGAGTTAGTTGTTAATCGGTCGGTCGGTCGGTCAGTCAGTCCATTCTACTATCGTCAATAATTCACACAACAGTGGCAACACAAATTCCAGGGGCGGATCCAGCGGAGCTAGAAAGAGTGGGCCCGGTGCCAAGTTGAACAAGACCACAAGTATGAGGTTTTAAAAGGAAAATGACAACAATAGACGTGAGTCCAGGCCGGCCTAGGGCCCGGGAAAAATTTTCTCTACAGATGCTCTCTGGTGCACTTTTAGTGACCCAAAATTGTGCTAAAAATATATTGTTTGGTTTCAAGAAGGCGGGGGATGCGTTGCCCCCCGCCCTTGGATCCGCGCCTGAATTTGTTATTCTCCATTACGTCTGATTTTATTTTGTAATTACTAATAATTCAAAAGTCCTGAATTTTACAATTAGCAAGAAATGTCTTAGCAGTAGCTTACTGTATTTTGACCACGGTCTTTCGGTCCATGGGAAGAGAACTAAAATGTTAATATAATTTTTGGTTTTGTTATCTATAAACGTTCCCATTAGTTTGTTTACAAAATAATAGCTAGCCTTTAATACCCAAGTTAACCCTTTGGTACAGTAATCTCTGTAGACCCTACATAGGAAGGTAGAACTTTCAAATTTGTAGCATTTTACAAAGTGTTGAAATGTGTTTATATAAATCAATATTCTAATATTTACAACATTCCACCACCTTATACTGCAACATTTACTAAAAATACTATATTATTTTCTCTCTTAATGTCAAAAAAGATTTCTTCTCTCTACAAAGTACATGTATGTGTAAACAGGGGTCGAGCATCGAAGTTAAGGTTTATGTTTGTAACAGCGTTTTGGTTACAATTTTGGTGCTTGTGCTCAATGTGTTAACTCTCGAAACTTTGTATCTTTGAATAAAATGTAAAGCAAGTTATTCAAAGTTGCTGTGGGTATCCCTAAGGACTGTAGATCTACGCCATTGCTTTAAACTATCTCAAAATTAAAGATTATTTGGTTTATCAAATGATTCTTCTGTCACAGCTCCTTGTTAATGACTCCTAATCAATGGTATTTTATTTCCAACCTTTTAATTGTGAAGTAACATCTCTTATAAAAGTATTGATGGGATTAAGAGTAATATCGACAACAATATTTCTTTTCTCTCTTTTATTTTTAATATGCATACAAGAAATGTCTAAAGGTGAATAAAAAACACGATTGTGTAAATCATAGAATCATCATAGTGTAAAAGTTTGTATCTGATATTTTATGCAATCATTAATTTTACAAAGGCATTTTAATTTGCATATTGTGCCATTTGAATATTTTTCCGTGTATTGAATCTTAGTCATTTTGGTGGTTTTCTTGAATAAATTAAATAGAATTTGAATTGAATTGAATTAATGTAAAATAGTGAATATACACGCTTTTACCAGAAAAGAATGAAAATTCACTTGCACGGATTGAAAATTCACTACAACAAGTGAGATCAATCACTCTTTTGTAGAAAACTCGCTCCTCAAAAGTGGATTTGGAGTGCTATTTTTTTTTTTCGTGTCACATCCAACAGCAAGTTTTACTCACCACTTAAAGGATGAGATCTACGCCATGCTTTCTAAACCAAGTGTCATTATGAGGCTTAGGGAGTGGTGTTGTTAAGTTGTGGGAACCCACCTAGCGTTCATCCAGATTCGAACACATGACCTCTGGATTGGAAGGCAAGCATGCTAACCACCAAGCTACAGCGCCACTCAATTTACTCTTTAAGAGTGTTCCCTCGGGAAACTCTCACTCTTTTAAATTTACTTGATAAATAAAACTTTAAAATAGGTGATTGTATACCTATTAGCACCCGATTTTTGGTGTTATTTGTCTACAGTATTTATGTATAAAAAATGGATTTAGCCTTATTATTAATTTTTATAGTACTGAATATGTTAATAGTACTATTCTGTATTCTGTACTGGTGTGAGGTATAAAGGCGCCATGACCATTTATTTAAAGTGCCGCCTTTTAGTGCTTAATTGATTTAAGTGTTAACAACCGTCGACAATTATATTAAGTACGGTAACTGTAAGAACTGATTATCTTTTACGTTGTTAAATGAATGGATATTATTATTTGTTTGTTCATACAAACTGTACGTTAATTTTACTCTTTTACATTAAGAGAATGGAAATTCACTCTTTTATGAGTTATCTGAGGGATGTCCAAAACATTGACAATATACTGTTTCAGAATTTATCTCAGGGATCAGTCCAAAATGAATGAAAATTCGTTGTTTTAGGAGTTATCTGGGGATCAATCCAAGAAGAATGAAATATCACTCTTTTTGGAGTTATTGATAATTTTATAACAGTTATTTTGTGTATACGTTAAATCGTCTGCGCTAATAATCGACAGACAATAGAATTGAGTTTTAAGCTCAGTCTAGACTAAATGCCTATATTTGGTTATGATGACATCACATCTATACCATGTATGGATATATCAATACCAATGGAGTTGTCGAACTTTTTGTCAAATAAAATCTGATAGTCTAGATTGAGATTTAAGGTCAATCCAAATCATTATCACGTTTTATTTGACAAACAGACTGTGATATGGCCATATATGGTCATGATGATCTCTTATCAATACCATACATGGATATATCGTTCCATTTATGGGCCTATCAAAAGTTTTTTTGTCAAATAAATCCAGTTAATAAAGGCTGTAGTTTAAAAACTAAAAAAACTGTTTTGTACGCCTTTTACCTGAGTACAGTTCATCCAACAAAGAAGTGGTTACATTACTACTGCCATTGCTGCTACTGATGGCACTAATGTAATGATTTACTACTAATTGATAGACCAACTAAAGTACTTGACATACTGCGGCTCAATACACCGAATTAGTGACATTGCTTACATCTGGTTTCGTTAGTATGTTTATAAATAGAGGGCGCTTTCTATTCTTAGCTGTGTAAAAGGAGCGCAAGTTTACCGTTGAAATACATTCATACATCATTTTTACATTAGCTACCGCCTAATTTTATTTAAATTAGAATGAATTAAACCTGTCAAATTTGCTGAGAACTATGAATGGTTGTAGGCCCGAGCCATGCATACCGTGCTGATCCGCCAGTGCACATAGCGGCTCCTGAATGGTTCAAATGAGTTCAAACCTTTGGCCTAGCTTATGGCGGGCCGAATTAACATAATCGAAAATAGAGATATCTGTATTTTTAATAGAGATATCTCTATTAATAATAGAGATATCTCTATTATCGCTCTAAATAGAGATATCTCTATTAATAATAGAGATATCTCTATTATTACTAGCGATATCTCTATTAATAATAAAGATATCTCTATTACCGCTCTAAATAGAGATATCTCTATTATTAGTAGAGATATCCCTATTTTTAATAGAGATCTCTATTAACAACCACAATAGAGATATCTCTATTTTTAACAGAGATATCTTTATTAAAAATAGAGATCTCTATTAGAAATAGAGATATCTTTATTTTTAACAAAGATATCTTTATTTAAATAGAGATATCTCTATTTTCAATTAAATGCCAATACTAGCTTGAATTAGGCCTATGTATGTTTCCTTTTAATTGTAAATTATAACCAGACCAACTGTGTTTTACTTAATCTAAGACTAAGGTAGATGTTTACTAATGCTTTAAAATGATCATATACTAAATTCAGTAATGTAGGCCTATTTCAACCGAACTTTTGGGTAGCATTCGCACTCGCCCTGTGTTATGAGATAGGACTTCACGATTTGTTTGGTTTTTGTACCCACGACATCGAGTTTTTGTGACGTCACATGCCATCGCTAATTCAGTGTATTCTCTGTTGTCCGTTGCTTATATTTATACGTAATAACCTGTTTTCCAGCTATTTCTGCAGTAGGCCTACTATCACCAATACCAGTACCACAACTCACCTACTCAAATATATTAACATTTTATTTTGTTATTATATTACCAACATCATCACTGCTATTAATTCTAAGTAGAATGGAAGTTGTAATATCTCCAAATTGACATGATGTTCGTGTCTGGATTAATATTTTCGGAGTTTCGATGTGTTCACGTATATCGTGATTTGAAATCACGAGTACACATTTGCCCGTTCAATTACTCCCTACGGATCAAGTGTATGTTTGCTTGGACACGTATTTAATTTCATTAAATTACTTTTAAGTGCCTCACTGCATAATTAAACGCGTTTTTCTCACATACTGACGTCATCACTCCTGGTCATCCAACAATCATTTTAAAACTAAAACAGCATTGCCAGACGACTATGAGATTGGTTAGGCCTACTAATTGTATGAAACGTGTTTTAACAAAATGCACCCGCGTTGGTAATATATAACCTGAGCTATTTGGATCAAAGACCATAAGATAGATATAATTTCAGGTTGTTTATAATTAATCTTTTCCACTAGAAGTATTTAAATTAAAATAGCTGTTTGCCGTTTCGTGATAGAAACTAGAGCACGTGCTACATATAATCCACAGACCGAATGGGCAATATTTCTTACGTTTAATAATAGGCCTTGATTTTGTATATTGTCCCTTATACATTAGAGTCTCAAGGTGCTGTGGACCAGATGTTACACATTCATATGACTTCCTAACAATCACGTCATGTCCTACTGTCCGAAAAAAAAATAACGGGCGCTACATTCTGCTGTTCACAGCAAGGGGATGTATATGGACCAATAAACCAGAGTAACACCTCGTTGCGAAAGATGTAGGCCTACTGGGTTCTTTATAGTGCACATGAGCAGTTAGTGTAGGCCTACACTGGGCCTACGGTTTAGAGTCCTTATCCGAGAAGACTTGTTCCGCCACTATAACCATGGTGGGAGCGGGCCTCAAAGCCATACTGCTGTTTTCTTTTCTGTGGCTCACAATTTGTCTGCCTTAACCGCTCGGCCACACAACTCGCATATTTCCTTATAATCTAGATAACACGCTGATTTTGAAATTTTACTTAATATCGTATTAATTTTTATCTACGGCCTACCGAACGTACTTGCAGTATTTTATGTAAAACAATTATTGCAGCATCAGGTGATGTATTACCTGCTATTTATTGGCCTAATTCAATTAATCTCTAGGCTTCTCAATCAATCTTCCATTGCGGTTTCATGTCGTTTCCATTGTTTGCCACGAAACTCACTGATGTCATCTTACAATCGTCTGTTTTATCTACCTGTTTTAGCTCCGAAGAGAAGCCCTAGATGCACTCGTCTGGTTAATATTGTTTATAAGATTTTATTGTTTATAAGATTTTAGAAGAAAACATAAAATAATAGAGGGCGAGATTTATGGTTGAGACGTGCAGTGCGAGGTTCTTCCGACCAGATAACGATGTGCCACTGGCCAACCCCCAAAGCTTTGATTAACATTAATAACATGCTAGAACTCTAATTCCTTCCACTCCTATGCAAGTTCATTCTTACGGCATAGTCCGCTCTGTCACGGAGGCGAGGCCTACCCAGGAATTTGGCAAAGAGGTGGGGGGGGGGGGATTGATTTATTTTAAACAATATTATTTTGTATGGTGTCCTCCTGATAGGGAAACGAAAGCGGGCTTGAATATTAATACACATAATTTGTCCGTTTTACCCACTCGGCCAAGCATTGCTTGCCAAAAGAACAAAGATTTAGAATCAAATAAACGATGAACAGTCATCAGTTATTTATCGCCCGAATGTTAAAAAAGCCATATATGTTGGATTATCTTGAAGAGAATTTAAATCCAGTCTTGAATTTAGGTGCAGGTTACAAGTCAAACCTTGTGCCCACGCGGCTAATTACCGATCAACAACCATTCGAGCTCTTGACGAAAATAACGAATCAAATTTCAAAGGCACTCTTTAAAAATCCACTCCAAAACAGTGAATATTTACAATTTTATTTTAAGAGAGGAAATGCCACCGGACTCACCAAAATACCCCATCCCCTCCCCCTAACTCTAAAACCTGGATTCGCTTCTGAAAAAAAAGATAATTTATTTAACCTCGATCAGTCAGACGGATGCTTTTAACGCTCCCTATCAGCAAACAAACAAACAGAACTTGAACTCTCACTTGAAACACTTAATTACTACAGATATGTATGCCCATCATTTACTCTCAATGATGTAAGATTGAAAATCCACATAAGGGACAGCTCCAAACAATGAAAATTCAATCCATTAAAAATTTACTAGATAAAAGTAAAATAAACGAACAGAATTTTAACTTTGAACAGCTCTCATTTCAAACACTTCATTACTACAGGAATGTATGTCCATCATTCACTCTCAATGTAAGATTGAAAATCCACATAAAGGACAGCTCCGAGCAATGGAAATTCACTCCATTGAAAATTAACTCCATTGAAAATTCACTAGACAAAGTAAAAGAAACGAACAGAATTTTAACTTTGAATAGCTCTCATTTAAACACTTCATTACTACAGGAATGTATGTCCATGATTCATTCTAAATGTAAGAGTGAAAATCCACATAAGGGACAGCTCCAAAAACAAGGGAAATTTACTCCATTGAAAATTCACTCTATTGAAAATTCACTAGACAAAGTAAAAGAAACGAGCAGAATTTGAACTTTGAACACCTCTCATTTCAAACACTTCATTACTACAAGAATGTATGTCATGATCTTTCACTCTCAATGTAAGAGTAAAATTCCACATAAGGGACAGCTCTAAAAACAATGGAAATGCACTCCATTGAAAATTCACTCCATTGAAAATTCATTCCAGTGGATTGAGATCACTCTTTTTCTGGAAATTTCTTCAATAAGAGTGTATTTGTGGCAGAGCCAAGTCAAATGAGACAAGTTAAACAAAATAAAAATTAATAAAATTTAAAATTGAGTTTTTATGGATTATAAAACTACACATTATTATCTGTAATATGCAAAAAAAGTCAGTTTCATACGATGTTTCCTTGCGAAGTTATGAACAAGCGAAGTTCGAAAATTCAAGATGTAAGGTTTCAAAAAACGGCATTTGAAAATTGTTTATCCGTATACATTGACGAAACTAGGTGATTTTAAATTGCATTTTTGAAACATTTTTAATCATATATATGAAAATATGTTAAGGTAGTATGAAAGTTGAATGTATGAAATATATAGTTTGTAAATAAAATAAAATGTTAAAAAATTGACCATTTTTAAATTCCAGCCTACATAAACATGTATCTTCCAAACAATTTAAAAGAAAAATAAACTCTCTACGACCACTGGTTCCACAGATATGGACGTTCCATAATTTGGAGCCACTAATTTGCATATTGAATATAATTTGCATATTAATGAGCTTTAGCCACCTGTATGATTATCGGAATGTTTTCTTCCCATTATTTATCATTCAAAACAGACAGAATTCCATATCGTTTTGCTTAAGATAATAAGCATAAGCTATTTTCTGTTATAATTGTATGTAATATTCAGTAAAATGGCAGCCATTTTCAAATCCAAAATGGCCGCTAACTGAGAATTTTTAAAATGTCAGATTTTGATGGAATGACATTCAAAGAATACATTATTGACACTAAAATCATGATTAAATATGCTCTGTGGCCGAAGTTACAGGACGTTTTTGTTTTAAAATGCGGCCATTTTGAAATTCAAAATGGCCGCCAAAGATGAAATCTAAAAAATTGACAACATTTATTTTTGAAATCAGCGTACTTCAAATATGTTAAAAATGTAAAGTTTACACTTTCACCCCAAAAAACCCCAACGAAAGTACATTTGTAACCAGACTAATTGTGGAAAACTAGCATTTGCGACTTATGTCTCATTTGGTTTGGCTCTACCACATTTTTTTTTGTAATAATACACTGTCACTCAGGTCGCTCTCACT
This sequence comes from Nesometra sesokonis, assembly GCA_025631205.1. Classification (NCBI taxonomy): domain Eukaryota; kingdom Metazoa; phylum Echinodermata; class Crinoidea; order Comatulida; family Antedonidae; genus Nesometra; species Nesometra sesokonis. Next base: position 14,712 of record JAOTQE010075906.1, read on the forward strand.
CTTTTAAATTCATTCGAAGGAGTTTTCACTCTTTTACATTAGGAAAGTGATACTACAGGAAATAAAATATTTGTGGTTTGTAAAATGAATAATAACAATCTGGAAATGACCAATTTGTGAACATTAAGACCTTGCTACACAGCTTTAGAGAATCAAATATCTCTTTTTTGAAATGTAACCAATATTAATTTAGATAATAAAAGACTATCAAACACTTCCTCTATACACGAAGCAAATGTTTTAGTATCAAATGTAAATTTGTTATTGATACTTCGTGTAATTCACGTAGAAAAGTAATTTCGTTGCAAGTCTTCTTTTAAGATTACATTCAATTTTCCTTAGATTATTTTTCCATAACTGTAAATCAAAAAACACAAATATGAGATTTCGGTTGATTAATCCAGTATTAATGCGTTTCATTTAGACGAATGACAAAAAAATATACATTTTTAGATAAATGAAAATGAATGTTAAATATTGGTGACATTTGGTTTTATTATGAAATGCATAATTAATTGGATTTTACCGTAGATAAACATCCGTATATTGAAAGGATGGGAATTATTGTAAGGATTCAACACAACAACCATCAATGAACAAATAGATTTGTTCCTTTATTTATTTTTTATGTTAACAGATAGTGTGAAATTAAATTTAAACTTCTGGAAAAGTAGGGGATGTATTTAGATGTTTCAAAATTCTGCAAATATGGTCATAGCAAACTGAGCTACAGTTTTGAGTTGAAAAGAGATTAGGCCATTTTTGTTTACTTTAGTACTTATGGTAATTGATTTACGATTTACGTAATTTACGATCTGTTTTGATAATAACTATTGACTGCAATATTTATTTTTTATCTTAATAAAAATCATTTTCTTATAAATGTGTTGCCAATTAATGTGTTGTTATAGTAAAGCTATAGCCATTATACCTTTTGAATGGACTGACCTTGGTGATATCCTGTAATCAGTAAAATATGTAAATAATTCTCTCTTCACAGAAGAACTAAATATGTTGCTGCTAGCGCCAAACTTTTTTTATATTCGGCTCAGTTTTCTATGGATCGGATTTTTGAAAATGACTTGATAAAATAGCATATTGAAAGTAAAAGATATAAATTGCAAGAGCGACCGAATGACAAATAATTGACTGATAAACTAACCAATGAAATAACCAAACCACACTACTACGAAATGAACGATTACAACTCGTAGAAACTGCCTTCCCCTCCAAAAATCCACCCTTGTGATCTAATCACACTCATCCTTTTCTAAAATCGTCATCAAACAAGGTTAGCTAGTAGCACACGAAGAGCACAAACCTCCGCCAAGCGCCCATATTTCTCACGAATGCAGCTTTAACCGTTTATATTTTTTAATATACTGTCCTTGTTTTTGTGAATATTTGCGGGTTTACTACAAAGCTGCTGTACAGGTTTCGATTCGTTATTTCCAAGGAATCATTGTAAAAACACCAGTGCAGTGGCGGCGCTACGGGGGGCTAGGCAGGGCTACAGCCCCCCCGTCGGGGGACCTTTGCCCCCCCCCCGTCGGGGAGAAAATTAAGGTTTCGTCGGGGCTTTGTAGGGTAATGC
>JAOTQE010075917.1:0-40919 GCA_025631205.1 Nesometra sesokonis
TTTCAAAATTAACGATCGAAAACGCCGTTTCAAATCGCCGTTTTTTGGAATAACGATCGACAGGAAAAGAGGCTTTATAGAGATATAAAACTTTGCCTACAGAGGGCGCTAGTTTGTTTTCGGGCGATTTTCAAAGAATTTCCCATCCTAGGCTAGTCGAGTCTACCCCAACGGAGAGGGGCTATTATTAAATCATTAATTCCTTATGGAAGCATTTGACATGACGAACTATAGTGTAAGTTGTTTTTAATGTACATGTAAGTAAATGAATTAAGTAAGTATGTAGACATATTCGGACGCCTAAAGTGATTATATCAGGCCCCAAAGTTAGGCTAGGCTCTAGCTAGGCCTACACCTACCCTACTAGCTCCTGTTCTCTAGGCTCGGCTAGCTTGAGTTAGCCTAGCCAGAGCAGAGTAGAGTAGGCCTCACTCAGCTCAGACTCAGGGCTAGTAGTAGGTGTACCGCGGTATAGTACGGGGTAGATCGTAAGGAGTGATTCAGATATGTCATATCGGATGATTTTGTTTTTCCCATCAATATCAGAATTGATAATGTTGTTCAGTTAAATTTAGATGATTGGGCTGAAAAGGAAAAATCTATGTAAATGTAATGCTATCGTTTTTAATTTGAATGAATCTGATTCATCACTCTCTGAAGTGAGAAAAGATTTTTATTTACAGGCATTAAAAATCTTGGCTGATAATCGAGATTTGGATTTGGTGTTATGCTTTCGGATTGCGAAAAAAGATGTTAACAAGCTTGAGCCGACCCCTTTTAAAGGTAGTTTTTGGTACCGAATCCGACAAGCGACTTTTTATGAGGTTAACTCGTGGTACAAAGCATGAAAGTCGGCTTATTTCTGTTTACAATGATCGTCTGAAATCTGAACTCATTGAGTATAAGAGACTTAAAGCTGAATTATTAAATAAGCAGTCCAATGGGGAACAAGATCTGATAATTAGAGATGGTAAAATTGTTAAGAAGAAAGTGCGGAGTATTTGACAATTATTTCAGGAGAACAACATCGCAAAGGAATCACTTGTTTGTTTTTATACTAACTGTGATTCTTTTTCTAACAAGAAGGATAAACTTATTTTGCGTTTGAAGAATGAAAACCCAGATATAATTTTCTTGACAGAAATGTTTCCAAAGAATACTTCCTAAGTTTAAGGTTATGCCAGAGAGTTTTTTCCTGGATGGTTATCATCTTTTTTTGTTCTTTGGAGAGTACCAGTGATACTGGGATTTTTGTTAGAAATGATATTTCAGCAAGAAATCCAGTTTAATGTTGCTTTTAAAGAGTCTGTATGGGTCACTATTAATCTGCCTTTAAATCAATGGTTAATTGTTGGTTGTATCTATCGTAGCCCAAGTAGCTCAACTGAAAATAATTTACTTTTAAATCTTTTATTAAAACAAGTTTACCAATTCCATGCTGATTATTTATTAGTATTGGGTCATCAGTAATGAAGAATTATATGCTCTCACAAATGTAACTTGGACTTTGACAAATAAGATTAATAAAAATAGATGGTGTATGTTTGGACACATTCTAAGACTTCCAGAAAATTCTCCTGCCTTCGCCGCAATGGTTTTTGCAATTGAGGACGCAAAAGTGTTTACTGCTCGGGTTGGTAGGCCACAAACAAATTTACTTTCCGTCATTAAAAATGACTTGTTTAATCGTGGGTTTACGTTAAATAATTATTATGATTTAGTTTACTTAACTTAGAGAACTCGCCATTTATAGAAATTTTTGGGTGAATTTATTTTAAAAGAGTTGTTTATAATAGGAAAACGAATTCCTTTTTATTTAATTTGCACATACAAAGTACAGGACTTAAACAGATATTGTACTAATACTATGATGTTTGAATAAAGTTTGAATATATATATTTATTAGTACAGTAGTAGGAGATTTTAATTATAAATCGATTGATTGGGTTATTATGGAAGCTCATGTGATTAGGATGCAGTATCATTTTTTGAATGTATCACTGAGGATTTGTTTTGGTATCAGCATTCTCTGTTATCTACTAGATTTCGTGGCAGAGATGAACCAAGTATTTTAGATTTAATATTTACAAGAAACATAGATCTGGTAGATTCTTTGGTATACAATGTTCGTTTTGGAAAGCATGATCATTCAGTCTTAGTATTTAGAATCTGTGGTTACCCCATTGTATTTGTAGAAAGCAGACCAATTTCTCAAAATTTTTATAAAGCCAATTATGAGGAAATGAAAAATTATTTGTTGGACTTCCATTTAGTGGAATAATGTACGGACTTGTCTGCTAGTATGCCATTTTGTATCTTTCTAAAACCTTAAATGATTGTATTACAAAATTTGTCCCACTTCATTCTTTTCAGTCAAAGAAATCATATTGTAACAAATTATGGTTTAATAAGAAAGTGGAAGATAAAGTAAGAGCTAAACACAAAGCCTGGAATAAATATATTAAAACCAGAAATAGAACCAACTGGAATAGCTTTGTTATTGCACGTAATGAAGCAACTAGTCATATACATTCTGCTAGAGCTTCACTAGAGAAGAAAATAGCAACCAAAATTAAGGTTAATCCTAAGTCTTTTTGGAATTACGTCAATAGTCAAAGGAAATTTAAACCTACTATTCCCCGTCTGAAGGATGACACCGAATATTTCTAGTATAATATTGCAAAAACAGAGCTTTTTAATAAATCATTCATAAGTGTTTTTACGGTGGAAGGTTCGGATATTATTCCTGAAATTACTCCAAAAATTATGGATAAACCTTTGGAGAGTGTGTCTTTTTCTTCATTGGAAATTACTAAGTTCCTATAGATTAATATACAGTATTGCCAAGGTGATTTCTTAACTGCAAACCCTAAAAGGCTATAGCATAATTATGGTGTGTGACAATTTGAAGAACAATGTGAAGCAAAAGTATGTTATTGGTTAGATCACTATAATAAATATTCATGAATTTAGTAATGATATTCATGACTCAGCCCATGTAATAAAAAAGATGTGCAAAATAAATTTGAAGACATCTGGCAGGAAATAATAGTAATGTTATTGGTTAGAATTGATGGCCTGAAGTCATATTTTAATATCTTGGATGGATGGAGTGAAGATGGCTTGATTGCATCCCCCCTATTAATACTTGCTTGAAGTCTTCAGTCATTAAGCTACAAGCTTTAAGATCCATCCGGAACTTGGTAATAACGAGTACTTCCAACACAGTTGGGGTGTGAAAGACGATATAATTATGTTTCAGAGATAGAATAATCGATTGATGTTTGTAAGAAAACATAAAATAAATGAATAAATAAATAGATAAATAAAGTAAACAAACAAATAAACAAGTAAATAAATAAAAATAAGGGACAATCCTTGGAGTGTCACCATTCATCCCAATCTGTAGCAGTCTTGGTCCCCCCTAGGTGACAAAGCAAAGAACCCGGAGAACAAAATAATTACTAAGAAAACATTGATTGAACATTGCAATTATCAGTCGGCTTTCTTCTCCTCAGCCATGAACATGGCTGAGATGTTGGCTGAGATAGCACACCCAAATGTCACAAAGCTACTGTTGAGTGAGGGCCCTTATATCCTTTTCTGTTACCAGCTACCAGTGATAGCAAACACCTATTTGGTGATGATGTTATCATACTTTATCACTCCTTAGAGAGGGTCAGGGATGTAATTATGCAGGGCGGAGGTGGGTGGGGCCGTCCACCCTAAAAATGTTCTACTCACCCTAAAGCTTAAAATTAAGACCTTCCACCCAGCCTAATTTCAACCTGCCACCCACTCTAAGCCTCTGAAAAAGATAAAAATACTGTTTTTAGTGATCATGCCACCCACAACTTACATTGTTGCCAGCCCACCCTTGGAGTTTTCTAGCTACATCCCTGGAGGGTCTATAAAGGAAAGTGTACATATGGAAATTGGGGTGACTTCCTGTAAAATAGGGAGGTTGAATCACCTTATAATTAAAGAGATGTGGAAGTAAGAGCCCGTTTGCGCGAGTTTTTCACCATTATTTACCGGTTAAAAAATATCCCGGTTTCACCCGAACGGGTGTTAATTGTAGACCGCCCGTGGATTTAACACAGAAACAGCCCGATATGCCAACCCTACAATTAACTGGATATTTTTCACAGCGGGGAACCTTTTTTATGGATAAAAATCGGATTTTTATCCTAGGTTTTTTTTTTCCGATTCTCGCCCGAATGGGCCCTAAGATGATGAAAACAGATGTAGTTTTCCTAGAAAAAGATACTATGTAATAAGTTGAAGGACTTTAAATTTTTTTATAAATATGGGAGGCTAAGTAACTCTAACCAGTCGTCAAAAATGTGATCTTATGAGAAGTTGTGAAAATAGTCTGTTGCTTTTTGGAGGGTGCTGTTGTTGAAGCTACTTTATTTTGCTTTAATATTCATTTTGGACTTGGACACTTCTTGAACATTTAATACCCACACTTGACTTGAACATTTCTTCGGTTGCAAAGATCAGATCAAGTGTTATTTATTACACTTTGTACTGCGCTAAATAAATGTAACTGTTTTAAATCCCTTGCTATTATATATTTTTAAAACTGTTGTCGGTCTCACTTTTTCTGTTATCTCATCATCACATGTCGTAACACTTTGCATTACCAAAAAGCATTATAAATAGTAACAAGTTGTATCAAGTCTTATCTTCTTAGATCTTCCGAGATATTTATTCATTTCACATACACTATGAACCATGCAAATCTTGGAGAGTAATACAAACCCTCTAATTAAGGGTGCCCGCTTCAGCTGTGTCTCTGGGGAAATTAACATGCTTATATCCTGTTCATGAGTTCTTGAATTTGAATCTTGGCATGTACCTTTTTTCCCCAGGACCTAGCATCGCCACTCCCCAACTTCTTTTACTATGACATTTTGTTAAGAAACTACATATGAGCTAGTTTTAACCCTATATGTGGAAAGAATATTTGCTGTTGATTTGACGTGTGTGACAAAAAAAAATTGACTTTATTTTGTAGTTGATAATTTGGCAATTTAAAAGAAATGAAGAATATAGATAATAATGCATGAAGTAGTTTAATGACAAATAAGACAAATTAATATATCTTATTGGATATCATGATTCCCTCTGCCATTCACCTCATGAATATGAATGAAGCATTAATTAATTTTTTATTCATGACTAATTGACAATAGTTGAGAATTTTATTTTGTCTTTTAATAATTAATGATAATTAAAATTAAACTGTCCTGGAAGTTTCTTTACTTAGTCTTAATTTTAAATTGACAATTTAATAAGAAAAATTAATTTCCTCTAACTTGCTTAGCATTTAGCCAGTTATTGAATATGCATGAAGTAGTTAATGATGCAAATGATATATGATAATGTAAGTAATATACTTATTGGATTTCACTTCATGTTTATGTATGAACTATTGATTAATGAATAGATTGTCAATGTTAATAAATTGAATGTTCAGAGTCCTATGATTTGCTTTTGAACTAGTCTGCTTTGTCATGAATATGCATTAAGTAAGTAATTGTATGCATGACTCACTTCAGCGGTGGCGGTGGGTATACAGCGATAAAGAGAATTCAATGATAATGGGAAGTAATAAAGATTCTTATTGGTTATCATGTGATTTGCCTTTGAGTCGAGTCAGGTCATTCTGCATTAGTTAGGAAAATGCATTAGCCATGAAAACATGTCGCTAGTATTTCCATTTGCGTTTTTCTTAAAACAAAAGTGCTATACTAGCAGAAGGGAGGTTTATTCATAATAAATTTGTTAATAGGTAAGAATTCTATAATTTTTCTGTGAATCTCTAGCTCTTACCAGTTCATTTGATTATTACTGAAGTGTAGGTCATCGATTTGTATGTATTTATAAATGACTTTTTTAAACATTGATGCCGTTCCATATTTCTGGATGAAGTGTCACTGTGTGTTTGTTTTATTGTTGTAGTGACACGATTTGGGATTTATATTTTGTTTAGTTTTAAGTAGTCCCATAGCCTTATTTATTTTTCAATTATGTAGTTTTTGTATTGTTTTGTTAATAAATAGTAAGATCCATTAATGAACCCTGTTCAGTATTATGAGACAAGCTTTGAAGAATCAATTAGGGACAGCCTGTTTTACATGAGTATTTGAATATAGTTGAAAATCTCATAAACAGACATTCTCATGACTTAGTGACCGCTTACGGGAGGTGACCACTTATTAGAAGTTCGGCTAATGGAGGGCCAAAATTTGTAAAATCGTGTGCTTATGTCTGACATTTCATCATACTGTCAATGTATGGCCTCTCAACATTATTTGAGAAGACATTCCATATTTTATTAAATAATATTATTTTTTTAAGATCACCTTGTTTAGCAACATGATTTTCAGCCATTAAATTCCAGTATAAGGTTTAAAATAAAATAGTATTTGTTGTCCACATATAATAAAAAAATTTCCGGGTCAGTTATGGGACGTCAGTTATCACACAAATTGATTGCATGCGGGAGTGTGCGTTATTCAGCTTAACTGGCAGGGGTGGATTTAAGGGTGGGGGTTGACTGGCTCTGCCTCCCCCTCTTTTCGAGAAGTGAGACATATCAATATCATTAACCTTGTCTATAAAATGAAAATATTCAACAATCATAAGACAAGAGTTGATCCTAGGCCATTTTCAGACATCTAAAGACCAAAATTTCCCGGGAAGCATGCCCCACGGACCCCCTAAAATTTTCACTCTCTACCAGCCCCTCTTCTACCCTCCCTTTCCAAAAGTCTGCATCACCCCTGACCTGGTTCCACCTTGGGACCTATTGGTTTTGACAGTGGCATACAAATTTTGGCTTGTGTATGATTTGATAAAAATAGAAACTTGTAAAATAATACGAAAACAGAAAAATCTGTATTATCAAATGTCACACAACTTTTCCTCTTTAGTCTTAAAACATTATTATTTATCTTTCAGTTGACCTTTCAATGTTGGCAGCAACCATGCCCCACGGAGGTCTGGTGTGGCCATTCCAGTGGTCGTCACTGCTGACCAACACAACATCACCAGTGGCTATGGATACAGATCTCACCAGTGGGTCATCAGTAGACAATGAAAATACCACCTTGTCACAGTTACTGGATGCCGCCTTTCAAGGGGATGAAGAAACCCGATTGGCACCTTTGGGTGGCATCGGTAGCACTGAAAGACTCATTTCAATTCCTTCATTGAATGAAACAATGGAAATGAACAATGACCTCTTGGATCTTACAAAACCATTGGAGGTGGAAGGTCTGCAGCATGGCATCTCTAGTATGAGTCTTGATAGTTTGAATAATGATAATTTTGTTGATTCTGTAGAAGTGCAATCTGAACAAGATGAACCTTGTTTATGTGAAGTATCAGGACTTAATTCATGTCCAGATACAGACATTGAAAGTGTGATTGAAGGAAGGACAGAGAAAGACCAAAGAAATTCAGAACTAGAAAATTTGAATTATGGGATTCCTGAGAATAAAGCTTCAAATGGAGTAGAAGATATAGACAATATAAAAGAGACTGCTGGATCTGATTCCCCGAAAGTATCAGCCGTCTCCAAAAGTCCAGAGAGCTATACAACATTGTACAAGGCTTTTGAGATCGCACAAGAGGAACCGATTGACACAGACGAGTGTGATAAACCAAAGGAATCTACACTTGATATGTTGAACAGAACCTCTCCGAAACTCCAAAGAGTAGCTTTACGAAAGGCAAAGGCCTCACCAGATAAAAAAACACTTATAATTAACAATCCTGTTGTTAGTGAACCAAAAATTATCACAACTCTTTCAAAACAATCACTCATAAAAGATACTGGTTTAAATTTAACATGGAAAAAACTAGGAAACTCCGAGTCTGTCACAACTTTTGCAGATGTCTTACAAAAAAAATTGACTCCAAGTCCTAAAAACGAACAATTTATGAATATAGGAACAAATGATAGTGTTCACTGGACAGAGTTAATGCAGAAAAAAAGTGACATGGATCTTGAGAATGGGATTGTCCGACGTATACGAAAAACCAAACAAATCTCCAGACCGAAATCACTACCAATTCAACTTCGACATATCCGAAGACCAGCATTAAGAAGTATTAAAACTCCTGAAGATAAACAAAGTAATGCTTATGATGAATTCATTCAATTCCAAACCAACCTCAATGCTCTTGAAGAAGAGAAGCAATGTAAGTATTATAGATGTTTTCTGTTTTTGAACCAAAAAAAAAAAAGAGTATTGTATGATTTTTATTATTTTTATTTAATTTTAATTACTAATACCTTGCAAATTTAAATCAAATTTTTCAGCTCAAAGAAAAGCATTATTTCCGAATATTTGGTGTTCACCCTTTCCTGGGGCTATACGGCCGTTCCGTGGCAAAACAACGTAACTTGATTTTTTTTCGATTTTGAAATTTTTGCATTTGGGAAAATAACTTATCTTGCTGAACATTGTGTGAAAATTTCGAATCCTGAACTTGAGTCGTTTCTGAGATAGCGGAACGTAACTCTAAGCATGAAGCTTAAAATACAAGAAATTTCCGTGGCAAAACGACGTATCTTGCAGATTCCGTGGTAAAACAACGTATCTGACAGACTTTTGTAGCATATCCGTGACAAAACACAATAGTTAAAAAAATAGAAAAACACGTCATAAAACATTAAAATCGTAAGCATTTAATTAGTAAATTCAATAAAGCTTTCCATAATTCAATAATTTATATTAATTTTAAATAATTACTGGAATTGGCAATTATAACCTACCGTCATATAGATAATTTACTATGGTAGTTAATATGTTCCATTTGATACCACAAATTTAATTAACTAACTAAAATAGTATAGTAAATATTATTTATGATATGATTGTATTGTAAAAAAAATATATATATTTAAAAATCATTACTTTATCACAATCGTATATGTTGTTTTACAACAGAATATTGGAGTTACGTTGTTTTGCCACGGAACAGCTAGAAAACTAGGTTAACATGTTTCCTAGGCAAAACAACGTAACTGATAAAATCGCTGATAACTTTTTAGTTTCTGAGAATTTTTTTATTTTTTTATTCAAAGTATTTTTCATATATACATTTTGTCATACGAAATTTGAGGCATGTGCGACAATACGTTATCAATAGGCAAACATGTGAACTTTATGCTCCATTTACTCGAAAAAGTGGAATTTGCAAGTTACGTTGTTTTGCCACGGAACGGCCGTATAGTCCTGCCTCCCTCTCCCTCAACAACACTGTGCAACTAATATGGTATACTATTAAAATAATTTATAATTATATAATTATAATAATATTCTATATTAATTAAATTCAAGTACATACACAAGCATTTTAATGTTTAGTTATAATATTGTTCAGTGACGGCACCATGATGTCCCTGACAGCAGGGTGGCACCTCCTACTGGTTGGGCATGATTGAGGTGGGCATGTTCCCAGTTTGTTTTCAATTTGACAAGCCAAAAAAAATAGTATTCAGCATATTTTGCGCTTTTTTAGCCCATTTGGTATGATTGGGGCTCGTCTGAATTTTGACATTTTGACAATACCCTACAAGGCAAGTTCCTCCCCGACTAAACCTAGAATTTTTTTTCTGATTGGAGGAAAAGGTCCCCTGAAGAGTTGGGGATGGCTGTAGTTCCCCCCCCCCCCCCCCCAGCTCCGCCACTGACATAGTTATCGAAGTTCAGCACTCTACTAAAGCATATTCAGTAATTATTGGCACAAATTTCAATACATTTTTATCATTTATCTTCAGGTTTTCTGTTCAATGTTGTTAGTTCCTATTTTTGTCTGCTTTCTGTTTCTGTACCTTTTTATGTTACGTGTGTTTATGGTATGTCTGCATATTGCTTGTGAAAGTGAATAGGAAGAGCACACATGTCAACATTGACAATTTAAAAACGCAGGAAATTCTTGGTGCTTAACACAGGCGATGGTGGGACGCGCGTAAGTTGGGGGGCGTGGAATGAGGGTCCATCTGTCATAATATAACCATCCAGCATGGTCCCCCGCCCACATCATACCTGTGGCTTACGGAGCCTAGTCTAAATCAGGCATCTTATTTAGACCAACAGCTAACAGTCATCGCTCTCACTAACACTCCACATTCGGAGACATTCGACCCACAAATATAATTAATAATGCAAATACTGTATTCTCAAGGTTTTTTACAATATTTATTCTAAAAAATGCATGTTATAAGAAATTTGCATTTTTATTTTAAAAACGGGAGAATATTTTCGAAACCGGGAGAAAAAAAAAATTGGCTGGGAGCCAGTTGAAAAATTTAAAACAGGAGTCTCCCATCCAAAGTGGAAATGTCGGCAAGTATGGAAGAGTTTGTATCTTATAAACCTAAAGTAAATTGGGATTATTCATGTGACAATATAAACAGTAAATTTGATACAGTACATTATTTGTTGATTTTATATACTAAATGCTTAATGATGAATTTTAATCATCATAAAATGAACACTTCCTCACAATATATAGTTATTTGTAAGAAGTTTTGTACAATATGTGAGGCCTTACTGCAAAATGAGTCCCATCATAGGTGAGATCAAATTGAGATAATAGGTAGATTTAGAAGGTACCAATAACTTAATTTTGGATTTTCCTACCGTGAAACTCATTTTGTGGTGAGACCTTGCATATTTTATGAATAGTGAAAAATAGTGCTAGGCTAAGAAATGGAGCAAAAATATGTTGCATTATTAGGCTCTAGAAATGGCAGTGTTGTAGGAGAATTGTCTATTAGGAGCTCATTTTACTGCCCAGCATTGCGACATATGGTAGGGTGGTTAGTTCTTTTTTATGCTGCCTTTTTAGCTGTATTTCAATCACGTTGTGTCTTGACTGTTGAAAGCCTGAAAGCCTCTTTTCTGGGAATTTGACTTGCTTCTTTGGCTTGGCAGACAAGTGTCCTAAACACTAGACAACTGTGCTACGACTACAGACCAATTAAAATAAAACAAAGGGAAAACCAGTACAATCTATGTACAGTAATTTATAATCTGATTTGCGGATGCATGTAATAAAAGCCAGATTTCAGTTATTGATTAACCAAGCCTCCTGTCAAAATTGAAATCATTTTAAATGTTTTTGTTCATCAACTGTAACAATCATTGCACCTGGCTTTCACCTATTCAGCGATCCCATCTTTAAAGCCAACTGCTTATTGATTATTCTCTGTTACTATTTTTAGTTAATCATACAAGCTGTTTAATTTGGAAATTAATAATAGGCCTAGTTATTCTTTGTAGAGTGCAATAAGCAAGATCTCTTGTGACACAGAAAGTTTGCTTAATGTTTGCAATAGTGATTATTCCTTTAAAAAAAATGTTGTGTTAATTTCTGATATTTGTAATCAATTTCAGTGTTCTCCCAATTGAATGATTTTTACTGGTAAATTGTTCAAAAGCATGACTTGTCAAGCATGGTTTTTGTGTTGGTTTTGGAACACTCAAAATATCAATGTAACTATAAGCTTCTATGAGTATGTGCATTCTCTGTAATACAAGGGTAAAGGATGGCAAAAAATAGATGATAATCAAAATTCTGTAAGCAATTCAATAAGCAATATTTTTACTAGTAAAATATAATTTTTAATGATAAATTTAAAGGCTAAAACCATACTCGAGAGAACGCTTAATTATTTTAGCACAACAGCACTTTTTTATTCATATTTACAATATTTTACTCTATACTGGTACAACAAAATTAACATGTTACTATACTGTCTGTGTAATTTTAATGTAGCCAATCTGAACATGCAGGCTTATATCAATTATAAAATTAGACATACAGTTTTTTTAACTGTAAGTACACTTAATGTCACAAATCAGTTTATAAAATCCACATCAATTTCATCAGTATAAAAACATCACAGTTATTTGTTACCAAAATGTGGCAGAGCCAAGCCAAATGAGACATAAGTCGCAAATGCTAGTTTTACACAATAGGCAGAAATTTAAAAATTGTCATTTTTTTCAAATTTTATTAAAAAAAATATACAGTTCATGCATTCAACTTTCATACTACCTTAACAATTTTTTTAGATATATGATCAAAAATGCTTTAAAAATGCAATTTAAAATGACCCTGCTTAGTCAATGTATACGAATAAACAATTTTCAAATGCAGTTTTCTCAAAACTTATATTTTGAATGTTTGAACTTCAATTGTTCATAACTTCGCAAGGAAACATCGTATGAAACTGATTTTTTTTGCATTGAAGATAATAATGTGTAGTTTTATAATCCATAAAAATCTCAATTTTCAATTTTCCGACTTATGTCTCATTTGGCTTGGCTCTGCCACAAATTAATAACTTTGTAATTTTAATGAAATTATCTGGTGGTTAAAATGAATTCATACTTACTGTTCCATCAGAAGAATCTACAGTTTATGTATCCACTCTCAACCATCATCATTTTTCTTGGTGAATTAAACGTATGCATTAAAGTCTTAACATTTTGTGAAGAAACCTAATAATGTATTGTAATTAATTCATAATGTTATCAGTGTGTAATACTAGTCGAAAATGAAAATGTCATATGTCACTTGCAAGATGAATTGTTTTACTTAGAATAATTCATGAGAAAGGAGATATATAGGACAGGCCAATGACCGAAGATCAACGTGGAATTCAGTTTGTACATTATATATTAGACACATGTAATCATATGTACTTAGGTTGAAATATTTTATCACATATTGTTACGCATTATAGTCAGGGTCAGTAATTTTTTAAAAATGTATTATCATTTGGAACATGGCAAAAAAATTATTTTGAAAATAACTTGCTTATTTTCAAAATCTAGAATTTAGGGTATTTTAAAATATTACTCCTAATTCTGCATTGTTATATACTATCAAGTAGACAAAAACATCAAAATTGCTGGAAGCCTATAAACTTATGATTGTTCCTCTGCATAAAATCCTTATTAATTATTATATTAAACAATGTTTAAATACACTAGTTTCTATTCTCAAGTTCTTAACTTTGATGTTACTTTGATTTGAGCAAGTTCATTTCAAAAAATTAATGTTGATGATTTTTTGATCATTATCAAGTGACAGTAGAGTACATCTTTAGACAAAATAGTTGTGCTTTGGTAACAAAGATTTTTTTGGCCTTTGGTCATTCCAGAACTCAAACTCCAAAGTTGGAAGACCAGAAATACTGGAGGTTTTGTCGGGCAGCGTTTTAACTGTTTTTGTGTAATCTACTATATGGACATCTAAAAGTGAAATCATATAAACAACAATGCTTTGTTACAAATAACAGAAGTTTACTATTGGTGTTGCTATATTTTGTACAATCCTTGATAAAGGTAAACAAAACACCATTTAGTGCAAATAAATGAAAAAATTCTACATATTTTTTCATTTATATTATATTGCTAATTTGCTAAAAATCCTGGAGATAATTTGGAGATTTACCTGGAGCCCAGGAGATCAAGTGAAATTTCTGGAGACTCCAGGCTAATCCTGGAGACTTGGGAGCCGTGAGACCTAATTCACAGAAAATCATTAGGTTTATAATCATTTTATCTTATGTTGAAACATAGTGTTGAGGAGAATTAGTTTTAGTCAATTGAGCGACACAGCATTAGTTTTATCAAATCAGGGTAACTCAAGAGATAAGGTCATTGTATTAATTACACTAGACTCTAATCTTATGTCACTGGAATGAGATATTTAAGTAATTTTATCATCTATTAAAAGCTTGAAAGGGATTATTCAGGCGCGTGGTGAAAAAAAATGTTTGATCAATCCAGTAACTAATGCAAAAGCATCATTCTGTAGTGGTAACTTTAACGAGGCTTACACTACACATAGTACTTAATCTCATGTCTTTGGTATTAAATATTCTGTAAGTTTATCATCTTCATTTTGACTGGAATGTTAAGTTAGGTCTTTGACAGTGTACTGTAGAATTAATATTTTTAAGGTGCATTAATGAACAGAATCCCTAGCTTCAAACAATATCAAACAAGTTCTTGAAACTCAATAGCGCTTGTTCTAGCATTCTTTTAAATAGTGAAGTTTTTAGGCCAGTTTTCATGCAGGGAAGTGTATTTCATGCAGATTTTCTAAGATTTACAGTCTTAATTGTTTATTTTTAGATTGCTCTATTGGCGATTTTCTCAAAACCATGTTTCCATAGATGGAAACTTCAAATGCCCATATCTTTGGATGTACTTATCCAATGAATGATTTATAAAGTAGATTAAAGTTCATATTATGTTATATTTGAGGGTACCAATAACTCAATACCATGAGACTCATTTTGTGGTGAGACATCACAAATGTTACAGATTCAGAGTTTCCAACTCTCCCGATTTATCTGGGAGTCTCCTGAAATTTTAGAAGTCTCCCGTTTTTTTTAAGCAATCTCCCGATTTTCTGTTATAATTTATACATGTTCTAGCACCATAATTTTGGCTTAGAATGATATTTAATCAATAAATACATTACTTTTAAAATAAATAATTTCATACATCGTTCAAAATTTATCGTAATTGGTGCTAGTTAAACCCTTGCTAGCCTGTTTTTTCTGCCCTTCCATCATAAAACGCAGTCGAAGGTACAGTATTTTAAGATAAAGGGTGCACTTTAAAAAATCTTCCAAATTTTAGATTTCAGATGTTGGAACGTCTGCAGATTGAAATCTCCAGTTCATGAGCTGTTAAAATGGCGAGGATTACTTCAAGTGTCCTTCTGGACAAAACTTTAAAAAAATAAGCAATTAGATTAATTTGATAAAATCATCCTGTAAAAAAGATCTGATGTTAAGTACGTATTATGGACTAATTTCCAAGTCTAATAATGAAACCCTTTGCTTCGTTATGCCAATTTCCTTTAAACAATCAGTGATCTACACACACTGACTGGTACTGAAGCAATGTACTTCATTTTTGTCTCCATATGTTACTGAGATTCATATTAACGTTTTTAAAGAAGTTAGGGAGTGAACAAGCAATAAAATACAGTAAGAATGTTAAATAAATCTTATTATTTATAAGGTTTTGGTCATCATAATTCTTAAATCTATGGATTGAGGCATAATAAGTATAAATATATAATTGAAGCACATCATGGCAAAACCACCAAGTTAATATTATACAGTAATCATATTACACTAGATGCAAACTTTAAAGTGAGATGTCAATTATCAAAATTGGACATCTATAACTGAAGTTACGGAACAATATAGACAAAAATTTTATTTGTATTTGTTTATAATTCCTGTTGTTTATTTGATTATTTCTCAATAACTTCCTATGTGACAACTTGGTGGTTTGCCATGACATGCCCCAATTGTAATTTTAATTACATTATAAGTTTGTTTTGCAATTCTTGGTGCTTAAAGCAACCAATACTCTAATACAAAGTATACCATACTAATCTGGATATAAGAGCAATCTCACTCAAGTCAAGCCCATCCCCTCCCCCACAAGTTTCAGTGGTTTTCATACAAAGTAAGCTACCACACTCATCAGTACACAATAGTTTTTGTTACATGCCACCAACTTAATTTTGTATTTAAACAAATTTCTTTAAAAAATTGTATTCCATCAAAAAAATTAAAACATTCTCAATTCAAATATATTTTAAGGTTTATAATGATCTGCCATATTTACGTCATTTTTATTATCTAAACATAAAACAAATGCAAAATTAGAACAGAATTTTATTTTTTGTTGGATCCTAAAAAATATAAAGCAGCAGAATCATTATTTTCTTTGCCTTAATTAACTCTAAATCTAGTAACAAACAGTGAATTGTACAATTTGCATGCTATGGCAAAACCAGCGGCAAAAATGACATTTTTTAAATATTCTAGGCCTAGGTTAAACCAAGTTTTCTGCTGACAAATAAAATTATAAAATTCAGGTAAATCATCCATGTGTAAGAAAGTATAATGCATACTCCAAGCAATGAGATACATGCGATCATGACAGGATTCAATATTTCGATATAAATTATGCCATCATTAGGAATCATTCAGGATGATGACATAATTTATGTCGAAGTTTTGAATCCTGTCACAATGGCGTGTATCTCATTGCTTGGATTATGCATTCTTTCTTACTTGAAGTTGATTTCTGGACCTTTCGGATCATTCATGTGTATTGTTTTACAAATACGGTAATATCAGTAAATTTTCAAACTATTTTTGTTTGTGAATTTGAAATATTTTAGTGGCAATTGGCCTCTAATTTGTTTGACTCGAATTCAATCAATGTTGATTAAACAAACCCATGAGACTGAACTCATTGTGAAGTCTGAAACCATACGATAGAGAATAACAGTTATTGAAAATACAAGTCATTTCCTCTGATAAGCAGTTCATTGTTTTTGAAATGTTGAAAACAACAATTGAACTTTTGATTGGAATTATTAATAATTTTATTGTCCTTGACAGAATTGTTAATTGACCAATATTAGTAGATTTGCTAAAAATCTCTAATTACCTTTTTCCGAGTGTTAAAATAATCATTTGGGTGCGCCATCAGTATAGGGTGTTTTTTTTTTTGTCAAACATGAATTTGAATTAGAAAACACGAGAATCAGAGCCTTGTATCAAACCAAAACAAACTGATGGATCATAATAAATAATTAGCATACCAAATGAGACATAAATCGTAAAATTGAAAATAGAGTTTTTTATGGATTGTAAAACTACACATTATTATGTATAACATGCAAACAAAAAATCAGTTTCATACGACTTTTTCTTGCGAAGTTAAGAACAATTGAAGTTTGAACATTTAAAATGTAAGTTTCGCGAAAACTATATATTGACTGAGCAAGGTCATTTTAAATTGCATTAATTTTAAAACATTTTTTGATCATATATCTGAAAATTGTTAAGGTAGTATGAAAGTTGAAAGTATGAACTGTATATTTCTGAAATAAAATAAAATTTGAACAAATAGACCATTTTAAAATTTCTGCCTATTGTGGAAAACTAGCATTTGCGACTTATGTCTCGTTTGGCTTGTATTGGCTCTGCCACACATTTAGTTAATGAGGTTGGACAACATAAATATTGAGGGTGGGCCAACCAATCAAATGCTTTTATTAAAAAAAATATTGACTGGACATGTAGATGTAATTCTTTCAACTAGAGGTTAGAAGTAAAAATAATAAGTTAATAGTGCACTGTTTTTCAGATGAGATGTTAAGCCGTTGGCCCCATGTACAACATGGTCCGTATGCATGTTGCAGAACTTAGTAGCCTTCAAAAAAAAGCATGGGAGTGTCTTCCATTTCACTGAACAATCTCAACCAAAAATCAGCCATTCGTGGGTTATTCTTGGTGTATCATACTACTGAATAAGTCAAATCAAACCTTCCCTTTTAAAAAAATAACTCTGTTAACATGGTAGATGATGGTAGTGACAAGGTAGATAAGGGTAGTTAACCCTATAAAAACTAGCATATCAAGGGATACTACCAAGGATCTACAAGTATACATAGGAAAATACAGCCCTTATTTAGAATAAATCCATTAATAACATCAACAGACAGGGTAATTATATACTACTGTACCTTTACTATTTAGTTCTCTGTGTTGCTAGGTAGATCTCCCTAGTAATTTAACATGGTAGATCTAGTCAGGAGATGTTATTTTTTTCAAAGTGTCAGCAAATGAATAGCTTTATCGACATTTATTTATCATAGTCAACATTTATGTTGCAAATTTTCAAGTATTATTTAAGCAAACTTTCTGATGATTCATTAGAGTTTAGTTTCAAGAAATTCACAGGGCATAAAGAATTTAATTTCCACAAAGATGGTTTCTATGAGGAAATGATATTTTGTTAAAGTAATCAAGCCTGTAGTGATCTTTGATAATTAAACTTACTATTGATGTAGTTTATGCTAGATTATCTCTTATAGGGTGAATCACACCCTTAATTGGAAGGTTCGGGTTAGAATCGCACCTGGTTTATTACTTATTTTACAAGATGATAGGTACAATGAAGGTTATACCTCATTGGGCCTACTTTATCAGCATATTTTTATCCATCCTTGAGTATAGTAGGTAGTCCTAGGCTTTGATTCACAGTTAAATTATGAGGCAATTAATTTGATTTTATTTGATTTATTCCGTGTTGTTAGACACCAAGAACAAACTACAAATTTTCAGTGAGATGCTGCTGGTTATAATTTTTCAGTACACTGGGAGACAATCCCATACTCTTTTCTGATGAGTATTGAATTCTAAACTTGTAAATAAACCATGTGGCACAGAGGATCTCAACACTCCAGTCGAAACACAAGAAATGTGATGATGTTTCAAACCAACTAGTCTGCACAGTTCAGCACATAACACAGTACTGTAGCTACCACCAGCTTAGCCAATAGAGTTACATTCCACTCTGCTATTCCAAGCATTAAATAGTTCTTGCAGCTGGACATTCATTTCTTTCATTACCTCAGTTTAAAATATCTGTACCTAAATAATTTATCTTCTAAAGTGTTAATTGTAGAGACATTAGGTAGTTTTCACTGAACTACAGTACATTAACTTAGCATGATGATAGCCCTACCCCTTTCTAAAAAAAAAAAGAAAACTGTGCATGCAATGTACAACATAAAACGTTACTATTATATTCCCAATCAACTTGATTCTGGAAATTACTGTAGTTAATAGCACAACTTCTTTCAATTATAAACCATGAAGTTGTCGCACAGGAAGTTATTGAGAAATAAGCAAATAAACAACAGGAAATATAAACAAATACAAAGGAAATTTTGTGTATGTTTTGTTCAATAACTTTGGCTATGTCAGATTTTGACAATTGACTCCTCATTTTAAAGATTATAAAATCCTGAATAGGGTTTTTAATATTATCTCAATTTAATTTTTTGCGACAACTTGGTGGTTTTGCCATGTCTTGCCCCAGATAAATTATGATGTCATCCGTTAACATAAAAGTACTCTTGTCAAACGTGCAAATAAATTAATGCATGAAGACACTCTATATGGCCCTTTTGGTTAGTTAGTAAAATTAAACCCCTTATAATGATTTAGGAGGACCATAGAGTCAGAGCTCATCATGGTATGAGTACTTGTTTGTGGGTTAATCAAGCTAGAATAGTTTTAGAAGAAAATAGTCTCGAAAGCGGTAGGCCATCTCTTCGTCGCAAAGTTGATTGAATACCAATGGGCCAGCGCCCTCATCTTTCGGCGTTTTACTTTGATGAGCAAAAAAAAATTAATAAAAAAATTAAAAAAAGGTAATTTCGCCCCATTAATGATATTCGGGGAATTTATGCTAAGAATGCTTATTTTAGTGTCAATTACATGTATATTTTTGTGTTTTTTGGTGGATTTCTCAGTTTCCCTTTGTGTACACTTTTATTTTGCTATAAAATCTCAGAAAGGGGTACGAAAAAGCGGTAGGCGGTAGGAAGATCGACAAAGCAGTAGCCTACCACCAAAATCGGTAGGGTTGGCAGGTATATAAATTAGGACATTCTATATGACCCATTAAATTGGTTAATAAAATTATACCCCTTTCTTCATAGATAATCATGATTTAGGAAGACCATATTGTCGGAGCTATCACGGTATGAGTACTTGTTTGTACGTTAATCAAGTTAGGATAATATTATAGTGTG
Source organism: Nesometra sesokonis (assembly GCA_025631205.1). Lineage (NCBI taxonomy): Eukaryota > Metazoa > Echinodermata > Crinoidea > Comatulida > Antedonidae > Nesometra > Nesometra sesokonis. Next base: position 19,690 of record JAOTQE010075917.1, read on the forward strand.
AGTCAGAATTCCGATAATCATCCTAGAAAACAAGCTAAGTGTCAGGATAATCATAATACTCAGCAAGCATATTGATCAGTTATGCTACAGGCAGAGAATTATGCATAAAATGCCATAGTTTACAAGATGAGATTGCAGGCTATGGACTATTAAAGATGCTGCGTTGACAATTGATCATTTATGAGGCTACACTGGAGTGCAAAATATTTACAGATAACATCGACATGGGCGCAGATCCTTGAAGGGGAGTTGGGGGTTTGGCACATTTTGACAGCAGAGACAATTATGATCACACTGCATACATGAGTTTGAACATGTTTAAAAGAATGCATGAAAAATAAAAAATAAAATTGCTGGTTTCATGTTTATTTAGTAGTCTTGGTTCGGTGATTCGGTTTAATTGGGCTTTCCATTCTCAGCCCATGTAGTGTTTTACAAGTCTGTAGGCCTATGGCATGACAAACATCACGAAAACCTCATCCACTGGGGGCGCAATTTATTAAACACTTAAAATATAAAATACAAACTTTAATGAAGTTGTATACTGCAAACATTTTCAACATGGAAATTATTTAAAGAATAAATAGAACTTGCAGATAAATTTTAAATTTAATTTAAACATGAAGTGATAATTCTTTCCACTATAATAGTAAAGTTGAATCCTTGTTCAAGATCAGCTTATTTCATTTTCAAATTATTGTTCTTTTTACTACTACTGTAAGATTAATTTGTTTTTATCAATTTTGTAAATTATACAATGACCTATTTTATAATAGAATAATGAATGAAATAAATATCCGAGGTTGGGATTATTATTTCTTAGGTGAATGAATTCTGAAGACCTCTAGTTAGTTTTAAGCAACCTAGAGTAAAATTAAACATCCTGGAGTGAAATTAAACATGATGAAGTAATATTGGAGTGAGTCAAACAGTCAGGGTTATTGTAATGTTTTCAATATCCATATCTCTAAAAGTAACATTGGCCAATAGTTATGTTGTAGTTCTGGTTTGTGGTTGTTTTTTATGGTGTATTACGATGCAGTTTTAAAAAAAGGATGCCCCCTGGTATGGTTTATTAGTGACCTTCAAAAATTAGAAATAACACAGCATAATTTAACTTTTTAAGTTTAATTTGACATTAAAAAAAATAAAGATAGGTAAAAAAGAAATATTGTAATATCATCTGATGATGACATAATTAATGTTGAAATATTGAATCCGCACAAAATGGCATGTATTTCAATACTTGGAATATGCATTATACTTTGATGATGACATAATTAATGTTGAAATTTTGAATCTCCATATGATGGCATGTATTTCAATAGTTGGACTATGCATTATACTTTGATGATGACATAATCAATTTTGAAATATTGAATCTCCACATGATGGCATGTATTTCAATACATGGGATATGGAAGTTTATGCATAATCAGAAAGTATAATGCATAAACTTCCATATCCCATGATTTTTAGTGAAAACTACAACACTATTAATTTTAAAAAGTCTGAACCATAAAAGTACAATGTAACAATACATGTAATAATATAAAGGTTTTGACATTGATGTTAAAGTTAATTAAGTTGTTATTATTTTGCTGAAAACTAATTGTTAGAGTGATTACAAATATCACCCACACATTTTGTCATTCTACTTTCAACAAATTTATGTGACATTTCAAAACGTTAAATGCGAGGAAGAAATTTTCAATTTATTGTTAAATGTGTGAGGCATGGCTATATTTTTTTTGTTTTATTTATCATGTTGTTTCACTTTGATGTTGAATACTGTGTATCACAAAGACATGTATTATTATTAAGTTAATTTTTGTGTATTGTTTTATTTATACTGTTTCTTTAATTTATAAAAGGTTCCTTATAGTTTATTAGTATGTAAATTTATATTTTGGTAATAGTAAGGATTGCTTATTATTTTATTAATACAGTAGTTATAAAGTATCTTTAATATTGTTATTGTTTTACTTGCTTTTTTTCTTTATCAAGTAAATGCAATTCAACAAAAGTTAATCCCATTCATAAATTGACATTTTAAAGAAGGTTTCTCATTTTTAATCTCATATTTCTTTTGTATTATATTATTTATTAGTAGTGGCACTGTAGCATGGTGGTTTAACATGTTTGCCTACTAATTCTGAGATTTTGGGTTCAATCCTGACAAAGTCAAATAAGTTATAAATAAAAATAAAAGTCCTTTTCTAGAGTATTCTTATTGCTGCAAAGAATGCCACTGATTAAACCTCGTAATGAGACTTAGTTTATAAGCATGTTATACTGTAGTACAGTATATTTATCACGTTAATTGGCTTGTTACTTTCCGTTTGATAATGAAGTTTTTAAAAAACATTTTGTGAATATTTATTTAAAACATTTCTTTGTATCACTCATGTAGCTACCGTTACAAAGACTCAATCAGCACCCACTCCAAGAAAAACCCAATGGGAAGTGTCGAGCCCGGTTGCTATGGATACTCGTACATCACCGTCAACATCTCCATCGTCAAACTCTCTTCCATTTTACCTGAAAAGAAATATTGATTGCAAGATTCCAGCAGTGACCTCTTGCTTTGATCTCAGGAATTGCTATCAAGAGAATGGATTAGAGTGTGCCTTGGATAACATTCCAGTAACATTGAATTTACACATCAGGGAAGCACCAGATGGGGTTAGTGAGTCACCAAGTAACAAGTTGAACCTGATTCTCACCTCAAGTAGGAGTGAAAATATGATAATGATGGATAATAATGCTGATATTAATGCAAATGTGAATCATAAACTTCATCAAATAGAAGATAATGCTAAGATATTGCCAGATTTAGAAAGTGAAGGAATTGTAAGTGATATTTCCGATGAGACTGTCTCACTGATTGATTTTGAAACTGATCCTTGTTCTGAAGATAAGAAACCAACTGGCCAGTCAAGAGGACTGTTACATAGCAATGATGACTGGATAGGTCTAGAATCAGTCTTGAAACCACCTTTCCAATTGGATGATTCAATAAAAGAGATCTTTAAAAATTCCCCAAAACAAACATTTCAGGAATTTCATAAATCATTTTATGATAGTAATGGAAATTCCCTCAGTGAAAATGTGATTAACAATAACACAAAAAAAGAAGTTATCACTCAGTCTGCTGTAAGTGATACCAGTAAGAAAGACTCTCACCAACGTTTAACTGATCTGACCAACACATGGGCAAATACAAAATATTCTAGGATACATGATAAAACTGAAAATCAATCAAATTCTCATTGGAATACATTTGATTATTTGGATGCAGAAGAGACATTTTTACCATTGGAACCTCTTTCTGATTTCACAGACAGCGAATCCTTAGATCCAGTACCAATAACCACAAGATGTCCATCTACTTTATCTACATCTACATTTCAATCAACATCAGAGTTAGATAAAGATTCTTTATATTGTGCTGATAGTGATAGTTTTTACATGGGACTTCCACCAGCTCATAGGGATGAAATTAGATCATACAGTTATAAACAACAACATTCCAAGGGTTTAAATTCCATGGGAGGCACAGATACTTCTTCCTCAGATCTTTCATCACCAGTGTCATCATTGTCAGAGCTGCAGATCAACAAGAACAGTTGTACTCTTGAACCTCAAAGTGATATTCCATTTCAGACAAAGAATAGTCATGCAATAAGTGAAGTTCAAACAGATTACATTTTTTACAGGCCAATGAGAAAGGTCTCAGAGGCTGGATTTCTACAACATAATCTGCAAGATCCAATGAAACAAAGTAGTCGGTTGAAGAAGTTAACACCAGGTAAATCAATGTCACCTGCTCAAAAATCATCAGTAATTCCTAACCCCGAATCAACATTTAAATCCAAGAAACAAAATCCAACTTTGGTTCATAACATACTTGAAAAATTGAAAGAACAAGCGACTGAATTAGAACTGAGAAGATTAAAAAAGAAATCAAACTTTCCAGTCAAAAGGCAGAAATCTCTTCCTGCAACATTTAAACGGAAGGAAGTAACATTCACACAAGATCCTATTGACAGTGGCATGTTCAGAGGTGTTGATCGCCCTGTAGAAGACAGTATCCAATATATAGACCATCAACCTCTTAAACCAATTCACATCGTAGATGAGGAACATCGTTGGAGAAAAGGTTTGGAGTTTTGTAAAATCTTCTTCAGTAACTAACGTGCATGGAAGTTTAGATTGTTTACCTTGGTTTGCATGGTTTTTACATTTATCTAAATAATATTACTATAGTCTGGTCTTATTTTTTATAATTTTTTAGCATGCTTTTTATTTTGGGAGTTTATTAGCAATAGCTTAGCGTTGCTTTTGATCTCGATTTGTACGTCATCATCAGAACAGCTGGCTATGTAGATGTGTTAAAACTGTTGACTGTCGCATTCTTAATTACCTACTGTTGTCTGTGCTAATGTTTGATATTGAATGCATGGAGGGAAGTTAAAACATTGCATTACCTTACTATTACCATATTCTCCAGAATATCAACTTTCCTTTGACAAAACGCTTTTATATGCCTATGAATCCTCATGATGACATCATCATCACCATATGTGGACATGTCCTTACCAGGGTTTATGAGAAGTTTTTTGTCTAAGAAAATTTGACAGTCTGGACACAGCCTTTAAATGTTTTTGTTTGATTATGTAGAAGATACTGTATACTGTTGCTCCATAAAAAAAATTCAACCCCAACAATTGTTCAAGTTTCCAGACCGATATAAGAGGATATTGTATCTCCATCTTATTATCCATATTTATACATTAGTTCAAGGTTCATTCTGTAAAAAAAGAATCAACAATGAATATCCTTAACTCTATATATTCATCAATTCACTGCATCACTTCCCAACACCATAAAAAAAAATGATATGTGGTTGTCAGTATTTATTCAGAGTTTCAATTTAAACAAAATTGTAATTTGACAAAAATACACCTTAGTAGCAGATAGTTCTAATTACAAATTATAATATCTAACTGCTGAATCTAATTTATACAAATATTTTAACAAGTGATAAATCATTATATTTTGTGTTGTTTTATAATACAGCTGTCTCAGCCAAACCAATTGTTCATCTTTCAACACCGATATAAGAGGATATTGCATCTCCATCTTATGATCTATTCTTATACTTGTGCAAGGTTCATTCTATAGAAAAATATCTATCTCCTTAATACTTAAGATATTCATAACTTCACTACATCACTTCCCTAAACCATCAACAAAATTACATTTGCCTGTCAGTATTTATTCTGAGTGATTACGGTGATCGACATGTTGTCTTCATTTATTTATATCTAGCCAAAGACATTTCTCGCTAATATACAGGATATAACACTGCGGGTTTCACCATCATGTGGCTTTGACAGTTGAGGGCTTATCGATTCTAGTGGTTAAGCAGAATTTGAACCAAGGACTCTAGAATTAGAGGGCTAAATATACATCCTATAATAATCTTGACATACCAATTACCACCAATATTTCATCTATGATAAATTTCCTGGGTATTAATAATTTCATTAAAAAGATAAAAATCAGTATAAAAACAATTTGAATACCCATGTTCAGGAATGTACATTCTGAAAAAAAAAGATTTTTGCTTAATGCTTATAAAAAAAATGCAAAAATATGCTGAAATTAATATTAAAAACTGATTTGGTTCACTTGTAATTGTGTATTTCTTTTAAAATAACGATGTATTATGTCAAATACGGCCTACACAGTCATTTTAGTTTTACTATACAATATTTAAATTATAACAAAATATTTGATGCCCATTGGGATTGCCCAGAGACTTACAGTCCATAACGGAAAGTAAAGATTTGTGTAGTTATTAATGTTTCTGTATTTGTTATCCTGCACTACAGGTATTTTTTAGACTTGTCCCCTATGGCAAAAAGCAGGATATAAGTACATTATAACAATATAATAATATACTGTATCATTCATAGAATTTTACTAAGGCCTCTAAGCACAATTATTAAATACTGTACATGGCTTCCATCCATTATAGAAATTTCATAAAGTTCCTGGTCTGTTTCCCATTTCCAGGAAACATCATTTTCTGCAGAAGTTTAGATTTGTCAAAGTTATTTTCTATTTTTAGTAATTTTTTACCACTAGAGTGAGCCAAAAGCAAAACTCTTGTTTTTTTAATTTATGCAGAAAATGGGTAGGAATAAAAAATATTTGGTGAAAAATTGGTATTATTGTGATACAAATGGACAAAGACATCCAAAGCCTTTTTGCTTTAAAATAACTTAAATTTCAATGGTTTCAATAATGAAGTCTTCATGAATTGGTACTACCAAAATTTGTGACCCCTGTAATCAGCACATTTGGTATATTACATCTTCCAAGTACCCAATTATACCGTAATTATACCGTCTTGTCATATCACCTTTTTCGTCACCGGCTTGCTGTCTGTCTCTTTGTCTCATGAGAAATCTTGATGTCTTATCATCTTCCATCTTCTATGGTCTGTTACTGCTTCTAGCTCCACCAGTTGTCTATCTTGTCTGATGCAGTTCATCCATTTGTTTGTAATCTCCTTATTGTTCCATTTTTTTTCCCATTTCCATTTTTTCTGCGCCCCATATGTTCTCATCTGATATAGCAAAACATATTAATTTTCACTGAAGAAGTCAGTAGCACTTTTCACCACTCATAATTACTCATCAATATGTTGGGGATAAGGCTGTAAGGGTAAGGGACTTGACCTTGACATTTTTATCTGGGTCATTAGGTCATGTCTAAAACAGATGTAGAAATTGAGACTTTGGTTTTAATGTGTTGTTGAATGATCATTCAGCACAATTTACAACATCGTTTGAAATTTGAGGAAGGAACTGCACTTTTAATACTATGCATTCGATGTGCAAATTAATGAATTGCAATATTTCCTTTTTAACAAGTATTCATATTTCTATGAACTTTTTCTCTATCCTTCGAATTTGCATAAAACCATTATCTGTGAAGAAAGGTACATTACTTTTTAAACAGGGTATATTTTGAGTGCTGTCATGCATTAATTTTTTGGCTTTAAATTTTTTTTTAATTTGTTTTTTTTATAAAATCCATTTCTCTTATTGACTGATATTTAGCCTAGTTGGTAAAACATAACATGCAAATTAATTCAAGTTTTAGTTCAATTTTCCTTCAAGATACAAACAGTAAAAATCGTTTAAAACAATCACAAACCCTGAATTTTCTGCACTTCCCAACAAAGATACTTATTTACTTACTTAATCAGGTTAATCTTTTAGAGCTCTTCTTTATGGAGCTATAAACAAATCCTAAGATAGAAGGTAACTATTGTGGAATATTAAATCTTTAATTGCTAATGTTTAAATTGTGTAAATAAAAGAGAAAAAAAATTCAGCCGTATCAAAATGTAAAAAATAAGGGTACAACATTCTTATATATTTACTCACTAAATATGCAAATTCTTTAATTGTATATTAAAAATATTATGCTTAGTCTGATGAAATATACTTTAATAATATTTTGAAAGCTATTAGATATTATTAATTTTGTCCATATTATTGTAGATCAGAATACAATGGAAAATATTAGTCTTTATTTGTGACAGTTAAATGCGATTATTTCATCACTACAATTTAGTATCCGTGACTTGGAGCATGTATTTTATAAAATAATTGTTATCGGCTCTGTGCACGGACAGCGTAGGATGAGCCACGGCTGTGTCATTTTCCTGTGTTTTTTATGTGACATCTCCCAAAGGATTTTAAACCAACAAATCAGCTGCTTTAATATTCCTTACTTTCGAGTCTAAGGGATCAGGGATGGGCTTGACAAATTCCATATGTCATATTGACAACTAAAATAGTAATGCCATTTGTAAATGCTCTATTAACATTTACATACTGTAAGTTGTTGCAGATAATAATTATCGCACAGATTCTATTAATAATTAATAAATTAATAATTAATAATAATAATAATTATTATTATTAATTAATAATTAATATTTACATACTGTAAGTTGTTGCAGATAATAATTATCGCACAGATACTAATAATAATAATTAATAATCAATAATTAATTAATAATTAATAAGTAATAAATAATTAATAATTAATATTTACATACTGTAAGTTGTTGCAGATAATAATTATCGCACAGATTCTAAAATACGTGTATATGATTAATAATGAAGTCACAAAAAATTGTTGTCAGAAGTTTAAAACCTGCAGCTGGGTATAGTATTGGCCCCAACCCTCTCCACTGTCAATTACACCTATTGCAAATTGACTAGGCATAAATAAATAATTCCTAGAGCATCTGTTAAATTATATCAGAATCTGAGAATTAAAGCATTACTGTAATGGTGAAGGATATGAGTAATTTAGGCTGGTTTAGTTACTCACTAAATCCACTAGATTGAATGGTAATTGATATTTACGTTTAAATTTGTGTACAGTATATCATATTCAGATGTGGATCCAGGATTCTGCCAAAGGGAGCGGAGTGTTTGGACTTGTTCAGCGATCTGAAATTTGACAAATAAAACAAAGTTTATTTGCCCTATTTTACATGCTTTTGGGCCACTTTTTTTTTTATACATGCTGGTATTTTATTTTTTTGAGAGGAGACAATTTAAGGGCACATAATTTAAGAGACCACACATGTATTTTTTCCGATATTTTTGGGTGGTGTGAGGCAGGTGGGGAGGGGGACGCGGAAATGCCGGATGCTCCCTATCCATTGAATATTTTCTTGAAACTGGCAGACAGGTCTAAAAATAAAAATAATACTGGATCTGTGACATGACCTAAATCATTATGATTAACTTTTAGAATTCCAAGGTTTATGACAATTGAAGAGTCAGTAATTAGCTGTTTTTTATTTGTACAATATTTTTAGATATCCCCTTCAAAATATTCAGTTTTATATGATATATTTTATATTTTTCAGTGACAAAATAATGTTATGATGAAGTATTAAGAATACTTAATTATAACTATAACTAAAAATAATAACTATTAATAATTATAGGAAACATACTCTTTGAAAAAAATAACACCCTCAAACAAGGTGGATCTACCATGTTAAATTACTAGAAAGATCCACCTAGAACTACAGAGAACTACCTAGTAAATAGGTAGTATATTTGTTAATGTTATTGATACCTTTAATAAGTAATTGATTGTCATGGTGTCTAATTACTCTATTAATGGCTGTATTAATGGATGTATTTTCCTATTGTAGGCCATTGTTGACTATATCTTTAGTAAGCTCCCTTGGGAGGAGGACCTTGAGTTAATTGAGAGATTTATTGGTCTTGGTTATGGAACAATATAGATAGGAAGCAAGGTTGGTATATGATAGTTATTACAGGGTTAACCCTGTTAACTACCTATGTCTACCTATATTTACCTTTTCACTACCATTATCTACCATGTTAACAGAGTTATTTTTTCAAAGGGTATAGATAGTGGATATCACCCTGAACATTAAGCTCAGTGTTCTAATAAAGTCTTTAAATTCCTGCAACCATTAAACCACATAATAGTAAGGGTTACCATAGTCTTTTATGTTTTGATAATGAACTGGCTTGTCATTTTGTTAAATTTTCCACATCCTGCTTTACTCATGTGAAGCATAGTTTCTGATCATGCAAAAAAAATCATAACAATATTTAATTGCATTTTTCACTGAACCTGTTTTCCAGTTTCTACAAAGTCAAGGCAAAATATTAAAAAGGAAAAAAAAGAATAAAACGCCTTAATTTAGTTGTTTGTCAGGTAAATCAATTATTTGATAGTCGTGATAGGTTTTTCCTGCTGTGAACATTTAGTAACAGATGGAAGGATATGTTTTTTCAATTCTTTGTTAATGTGGAACATTTTTCATACCATGTTTTTGTGAACTTTTTTGGACAATCAGCTTAAAGGAGGATGGGAAAAATAAATATAAATTTAATTTGTTTACTAGCAAGTCGTATCTACAAAGCAGAGGATAAACTAAAAAGATTAATTTTTCTTGAAAAAAAAATTTAAAAAATAGAAATACTGTAACAATTATTAACACAATATATGCATTTTACGAAAAATATGAATCATAGGTGCACAAAATAATACTATTTAAAAATGTTTACAAAAAATTTTCAATTATTTATGTTGAAGGGTTTGATAACAGGACAAAATTAAATTGTATTTTTATTTCAAATCCATTATTTTTGCATCACAGGGTTCACAAAACAAGGTATAAAAAGTCTTTCCTAAAAAGATGCATTATAACCATTGAGGCTATCGAATGATTTTTTATATTTTACCAAAGTCATTTATATTTTCAGAGTTGGTAACAATTGATTGGTTTATGATGTGGCATTGTTAAATGTACCATAAATTGGCATTGTTGACTATTGCACAAAAAAAAAATACAAATATGAGGCATGTCATGGCAAAACCACCAAGTTGTAGGAAAATTGGAAATTGAGTTTTTGTTAAAACCATATTACACTTTTCTTAAGCTTTAAAATGAGGGGTCAATTATCAAAATCAGATTTCTACAACTGAATTTATTAGACAAAATGCTGCATACACAAATTTGTTTAGAATTTGTTTATATTTTCCTGTTGATTATCTGTGTGTTTTTCAATAACTTACTGTGCAACAACTTGGTGGTTTCCATATTAAGAAAGATCATTATAGTTTATGTAATACTAAATAAATATGTAGAAATTTAAGAAAATGTGACATTTGTATTTGTTTTTCCGCTAATTTTTGTTTATATTGGTATGATATTGCTGTTATGTCTTCACTATACATGTCAGATTGTTTATGATTTGTTGAAATGATTTGTAAACAAAAACCTATATCTTTTCTCCTATGCTTTTTGTTTTTTTCTAGTGTTACTGGAAATGCTCTTTTGTATTTTGTTTGGTTACATTCTATACAATCAATCATTGAACTACATTTGTAGTGGATTTGTATGGATTTTTTTTTCATTTAAAATTATTTTGATTGTTTTGTGCTTGCTTAATTCGTTTGTTGATGTGCATTGTGTTTTTCTTCTATAAGAACTGTAAACTGTAACCCTGAATGTACACAAACGGCTTGTGTGCATTATAAAGAACCCATTAGAACTTTTGAGAAAAGTCGCGGTTAACCCAGTATACTGGTCCACATATGAACCTTGTCGTGGACAGACGAAAGAATGCATGTACAAACCAATACATGCTGCATGATATCGTGACCCAGGGAAGCAGAAACTCATGAATATAACATCCAGTCCACAGCACCTTGAGAATATTCAATATAAGGCGCTATATAAATAGAATTACATTACATTTTACATCAAGATCCCTATTTACAGTACTATACCTCCGATTTGTTTTTACATTTTTGTTTACAACATTTTTACTAGGTTTAAATTTATTTAAATAGTAATATAAAGGCCAAAGACTGGTGCCTTTTCAGTTGGTCTTAGTGCCCTAGCAAATTTGCATTATTAAGTGCACTTTGGTTTTGGTTCCCCTTTGTTCTTGATAATTGTACAAAATGACTGTCGTGTTATTTTTATGCACTTCAAAATCTGGTAAAATCTGGCCTTGCGGCAAAGCCTAATATTTGTTTTGACCTGTTTTCGGGTTGATATTTAGTTTAGTTTTCCCAGAGACTACCATTTAAAAGTTTAATAGAGGGTGATTATATTGATACACTTACACATGCATACTGTATATTGATATGTCACTAATATTTGCCCAACAATTGTCTTTATATTTATAGTTCAAAAAGGCATACGTAAGACCAAGGACATTCGTGGGTATTACGAACCGACATACATGAGTCATGGATATCATACTCTGCCTGCCGTTCTCAACTGGTACAAGAACCGCCACGATATATACACTGACCAATCCCATACTAGATTTAAAAAGTGGTCACCAATCAGAAAGAGAATGGCAGATTCCAAAGCTGATATTCCTCAAAGAAAAGAGATGGACAAAAATGATCTAACAAGAGATGTCACTAGAAGTGCTGTGCTGGATGAAAGAGAAGTTCCTAGAATTGTTGAAGTGACAGATATTGGCAATACAGATGAACTGGATGATTGGCAAGATCTTCAAGGACAAGAGCTTCCACCACAAGACATCACTGTTTCACCAAGACCAAACAAACAAGCAAAGAATGTTGATATGTTGGTAATGAAAGGTAGAGTATAAATAAAAATAACTGTCATTAGCCAAATTAATGTGCATGTTTACTGGACAATTATATACCAATGGTATACGGGGTGGGTTTAACAGAGCTGGATTAATGGGCCAGTGCCAAGTTAGAAAAGAAAAGGAAAAGATACATGGTAATACGCATGGGTTTAGGGTCTGCCAAGGGCCCAGAAAATTGTTCTCTATAGATGCCCTCTGGCACACCTTTATAGGCACTCAATATGCAAACAAAAAGTGGGTGGTGGGGGAAAATAATATTCTGCCAACTCAAATGGGGGTCCCTGGATTGATCCGTGCATTAACAAGCCAAACACCAAAGTAATTGTTTCTGGTACGAATTTTCTAGTACTGTAGTGATTTTTTTGTAGTGCACTTGGAATCAATGCTCTATCCTTTTTCTTAGAGCTACATGTATGCTCTTTAACAAGTTTGAAATTGGTTCTTATATTACAGAGAAAGTAATACAATTAAGCAAGGGACTCAAGAATGTTCAGAGTTAATTATATAGTAATTAACACTGGTTTTAGTTGATTGAGTTAGCTGTTACTTCAGATTTTACAACCTCGATGCATGACAAAATATACCAGTCACAGAAATTAGAGTTATTCATGTTTAGGCATAAACATATTTTTTCTATTTTTTTAACATTTCAAAATATATACTTGACAATATTAATCGGTTATAATTGTTGTTGTCTTCATTGGCGTCATAATTATTCCCCATCACTCAATTTCTGTCAGCAGCATTTCCATAGATTGTTGTATTATTTTTAGTTATCTCTGTCTTCTTTATCACAATTCATCAGTAAAGGCCTATATCTTTGAACCCAATAACCTTGTAACATATTCATAACATAATTTAAAATAAAAAAATGTTCAGTAATAATCACCACAGATGATAGTTAAAAGGATGTAATAAATTATATTTTTTTTATATGAGAAGTCATCGCCAATTAAATATTTCATCGCTCTTTTTTAGGTTTGGTTACAGCTGTCAGTTCTGCTGTCGATGTTATTCTTCATCATTTTTCAAGGACCTCAGATATGGAAATACAAGATAAGGTAATAATACAATATTTAAAATAAAGGGATCATTAAATACATTTTTTTTTTATTATTTTAAATAACTAATTAAATTTAACATTAATAATAGAATGGAACACAATACAATGGCACATTCTATTTAAGAATCACCTATAATAACAACCCCACTTTTTGTCCACATACAATACAGTATAAAAATAGCATACTAGATACCATCGTTGTGAAGAGGGGTGCCTAGTTAAGTTTAATGGAAAACTTTAAAGCAGGGGCCAAAGATTAAAAATAATCAATATTATGCCTCCAGAGTTAAGATGCTGAAGTGATCAAATTAAAGCAAATGAAAAAGTAAAATACATACAGTAAGTTAAATTACACCAGGACGATGTAAAAATCAAGCATCAGATTAAAAAATACAATTATACCAATATTTAATAGAGAAGTAAAGAATGAAATAATTTGAAGAAAAAGAAGAAAACTATAATAAAGAAGAGTGCTTTTGAAATTAACTACGAAATTTGCAATTGATGGTTGTTTGTAAGGGTTGATAGCAATGAATTCCATAATCATTTTGGATCTCAATAAGTAGAGATTTTCATCCGGATATTGATATGCTTGGTAAAGTTAACTTGTTGTTCACTAAACAAATGATGAATTTCAATAAAAAAATAGTACAAAACCATTTTAAATAGGAATCTGGGATTGATAATACCGTAAAATTACCCATTGCCACTTTCCAATAAAGAACTGCACCAAACATGATTTTGTTGTTAAAGCTTGGTTCCCACTAGGCGATGCGTCTGCGCTACCGCAAGTGATGTGACGTAAGGCTCTTCCGCTATTGAGTATTCCGCCCTCTGCGCGCAAAGTTGAACCATCACCATGGCTGACACTGGCAGTTGTGTGACGTATGACGCTGAATACTAGTGGTTCCCACTAGGCCGCAACATATTTGACGCGCGGTGTAGCTGCGCTCGACGCTAACGCGTCTAAATTGCTCTAGTGGGAACCGAAGCTTTAATGCTGTCTCAAAGTACCGCAATGATTTTATTGATTCTTAAAATTGTCTAAAATCCTGCAGTGCTTATTAAAGCCGCACTGAAGACCTAAAAAAATATTAAGCACTGGTGGTGCTAATTAAGTCATTATGATATTATATATCAATGTAAAATGGCATGTCAAAATAGTGGATCGAAACACAGTGGTACTTTTGTATTTTAACTTAATAGATCTTTTAGTATAGTTTTCTAGTTATTTCATATTACATGTCTTATAATAGAAAAAAGCTAATACTGTCATTTATTGGACTACTAATATCTTAGACATAAGAAGCCAGATTGTCTACTTTATCTTTATTGACGCCAATGACGATGTGTTCTTAAACTTGTCGGGTCAAATCTCACCTTATCTCTTCGTTCCTGGTTTCATCTGCCCTGACCTTTAATTCTTTTCCACGTTCATCTTTTGAAACTACCTTACAATATAAATAACTTAATAATTTACTTTTATATAGTATCACATAATGCTGCATACACGGGTGGTGAGACTATAATACAAATAAAATACAGGAACAATCTATAAAATTACCTAAGAATACGTTTCAGCCGTACCGGCCCTTCTCAATTCAGGTAATTGGTATAAGTCAACGTGTTGAGAAGGACCGGTGCGGCCGAAACGTATTCTAAGGTAATTTTATTTATTGTTTGTGTATTTTATTTGTATTACAATCTCACAACCCGTGTATTCAGCGTTATGGGATACTATAAGTAATATTTCAATAAAAATACTAGATACCTTACATAAGATCAAATCTAACACTAATAATTTATTAATTTTATTAATTAATAATTTATTTTAAACCATTACGCTGAAAACACATTAGAAATAAAATCCAATCATATTACAATACTGTAGTTTAAGGGCAGGTTCACCCAAAAACATTATCTTATATGTTTTAGTTTATCATAAAAATTATTTTCAGCCCTGTTTTTGAATTTTTACAATTTATTTTACCTATAATAATTATTGGTGAAATAGACGAAAATTACTAAGTGGGGGGATAGTTCAAATTACAAGATAAAATACCTGTTCTTTTACAAATTGTCTGAAAGAGGGGTATTTTATATAAATTGTGAAAAATCAATGGTCATTCTAAAAATATATAGAAAAGTACTTTTCTTATGTGTTTTAACCAAATTGTTCATTTCTGAGGTTTTTATATCTATAGTGTAAAGTAGCCATTTTTATTTGATAATAAAAAATACCCACTTTGCTATTTTGTGTGTAAAAGAATAGGGATGAAATCTAGCATTTATTTTTTTAATTTTTTAATTCATGAGACTCAAGAAGAAAAAAATCCTAAAAATTCCTAAATAGGGCTAAATATACTTTTTATGATAAACTAAAACATATAATGAAAAGTAATTTTTTTGGGTGAACCTGCCCTTTAAGATTATTGTATTTTTAAAAAACTATGGCTAGTTTTTGTTTTAATAGCATAGAGATCTCTTAGTCATAACTTAATTATGAAAGTATTAATTAACTTCTTATTAAAAATATGACAAGGGTGTTTATATTGTCCACTTGAGTGTCCTAGTCGTCTCAGATAGAACATAGTTCTATGGATAGAACTTGCAATTGACAGTAAAGGAAACTCCGATAGCTGGATAAGAAGAAGTGTTGACCTCAAATTGACCTTGTTAATTAACATGCAATCTGACAGTAAAGGAACTCTAATAGCTGGATAAAAAGACTTGACCTCTAATTGACCTTTATAGTTAAGTTTTACAGTGGATTTGATTTGAGGATGTTCACACAATAAACATATTAATGATATTTGCGAACAACAGCTTAATTACTTACCAAGAGTGTTATTAATTATTAACAATGACATCAGGAAATTACGAAATTCTTTGGAAAATTCAGAGAAACGTGGCAGTGTTTGTGAATGTATCTGTTGTAATGTGAAAGGTCTTGGGTTTTACTAATTATTGATTTTCTATTTGATTTGCTAAATTATTGGTTGAGATGTATGTGATATATACAAGGTATGCAAAGGTCCCAAGTCTCCAGAAAATGGCGGGAGTCTCCAGATTTTTTGAGTCATCTCCCGCCCTCCTGAAAAAATGCATTTTTCTCCTGAAGATTTTAAGTGTCTCCCAAATATTCAGAGTGGATCTTGGCCTAGCCTAGGAGCAAAATCGTTTGTCGTTTCAAAAAATACCAGCTCTGTTTAGTGTTAAATACAATTTATATACAATAGATATTTTTACATATTGTCATGCACTTCTTCTGTGTTCCGTGTTTTATTGTGACGTGTCGCACATTTGAATTTATGCAAATTTGATCATACAAAGCAACCTACATAAAATCTCCTGATTTTTCACTTCTCAAACTTGGGACCTGGATATGTACAAGAGGGGCCAGCGATAAAGAACAATAGTGTTGCGGTAGCATATACTATGAAGGAAATTTAAAGAGAAACAAACTGCCAAGCAACATTTTGATAATGTGAATACTACATGCGCTAAAACCAAATGGGCATATGAGTAGTCAATTTATGGTACCTAGTGGAGTCTTGGGACCAATAAGCATTGACTAAGTTAGAAAATAACCTTCTTGGGACTGATTTGTGATTACGAATTAGAGACAGTTGTTAATTGAGAGTAACTCTTATGACTGAACGGTTAAGTATACAGCCACCGACACATTTATGCATCATGAGTTGGCGGTTCAGGTGCCAGATCTGACAAATTGTTAATATTTTTCTCTTTCAAAAGTATATTAATGAGGATTCATTTTTCAGGCTGATGTTCAATTTCAACATTAGCTTGTAGTAACCTGAAATTAGAGGTAAACTGTGAAAAATTTAAAAGAAGCTGATTTTAATGAATTTATGTAGGGATAGGTATCTAATTCTACCAAAAAAAAGTAAGGACCAATAGGGAGCGGGGAAACTGTTTTTCCGGGCCTCTAAAGGTCATTGACCTCTGCATTAAAACCCTATAAATGGTATCTCTGCAACGGAATATGGTGTATGGTTGATCTTGGTATCAAAATGCACAGAATTACACCAGAAATAAAATAAAAATAAAATTAGACCCGTTGGTTCAATGCATGACCACAAATTTGAGGTCAAAGGTCAGAAAAAATTGTTAATGACTTAAATATCCCATTTTGTTAAAAATACTAGCACATCGTTTTAAAAGGTAAGTATAAAAGTTGATTTACATATATTGGTGTATGGATGAGTGTCTAGAAATAGGCCTATACAAAAATGGAAGGAATGATAGGGGCATTGAGATTTTTTTCGCCCTTTAAAGGTCATTGACGTCTGTTGAAACCCTAAATTTGTATCTCTGGAACAAAATATGGTTGTTGATCTTTGTGTCAAGATGTACTGAATAACACCAAAAGAACAATAAAATAAAATAAGACCTGCTGGACCGACTCATGCCCAAAATTTGAGGTTAAAGGTCAAATTTAACAAACAAAAATGGTCATGGAAATATGTCACCAGTATTTCAGCATGTTACATTGATTTCCTCTAAGACAATATATACAATAGCGACTACGAGATCCATATACGAATAGGAGAGTGTATAACATTGCTTTTACATAACACTATGATCTGAGAAGGTCGAGAGTTGGTCATACCTCTTTGCCGAACCAATAAGAACGGTGAAGGAGAGTTTGTAGATCATGGGTCCTATGATGTTGGTATGGCCATCCCCAATTCCATTCTGCAAAGCACTGTGATGACTTGTTTATTGGAGCTGTATACAAATAACTTATCTTCGTCGTTATTATTTTCAAGAGGTTTTGGTGGTGATTCGCATGTTATCAGACTTCCAATCCTCTTCTAAGATGTTTCCTCACCACAACTTTGAGATAAGAAACATTTGCACTGTGGCATTTTCCGTTGGTGGATTGATCACCTTTACCTGCTTGTTTTTATGGAACCTTGCATTATTATGGTGATTTTTTTTATGAAATCTGCGATGATACTGGCATGAAATTGACATTTATACACAGAAAATTGTCTAGGTCCAAAGCTACAGGGCATCATATCCCCAGACTACCGGTGCTTAAACAGAAAATTCTCATGGTTACTGATCAGGTGGGCATAAAACAATTGCCTGTGATGTAATACTCCACTATCCTATGGTCAAACTATTTAAACCTTTATGTTGACCAATTTCCAAGGTTTCAAGGCCCTAGTAGCTTTTATACAGGTTTAAAATCAAAACGTTGCCTCTAAAACCCACTGTTCCGGTGACCCACATTATATCGCGTGTCAGTTGTCATGAGTAGAACACACGATGAGACCTGTATGACATGCATCAATCAAGGATCATATGAAAAAAACGGCTGGCAATAGTGTCTAATACACTCTTCTACCAGATAAGTATGAGTTTTGCTGAATCAAGATGTTTTTATTTCTGGAGCAGACAAGAAATTGATAGCAACATGTTTCACTAAAAAGTGTTGGAGAGAGGAAAAATTGTGAAAGTCTTCAGATAAAAATGAATAAAGGTTCAATTACCAATATGATTAGAAAGTTCGAAAAAAAAAAACAGGTACAGTATTCTAGAAGGGAAGATGTGCAATGGACCTCGACTCAAAACTGTTTGCTTTGAAAAAAAATCTTCATTATATGGAGGAGGCACTTCGTTCTCAGAAGACAATATCTGCATTGACAAATTGTAAAGACAGATTGTGAGGAACCTTGGAGTATCTTGGACTTCCGTGAGAAATATGACAAAAAAAAAAACAGAAATTAAATTGTACTAGAACTTTTTGTATTCATTGTCGTCATAAATTTCATGTTTTTGTACAGTATCAAAATCGAAAATCAGTAGCAAACTTCTTCTTATCCTTTGACATTTGACAAAAAATATGGGGTCAAGAGTTTCTTTTTGCTTCTACTTTATGCACATTTTGACACAAAAATCAAACATAGATATTGTATTCTATTGCATAGATATTTTTAGTGTTTAACTAAAGGTCAACGACAGTTGAGGCCTGAACAAAGCATTTCCCCCACCATTTAAAAATACATACTTTTATTACAAGTATTCTTATGCAAAACCATTATAACCAGCTTTTACATTATTGATACCAAGTGCTAGTAATTAATTTTAATTATATAGAATATTTCAGTCATACTATTATTGACCTTTGACCTGAAAATTTGGTGTCATGAGTTGAACAAAGGTGTCTTAGCTTTTTTCCTTTTAGTGTTATTCTGTATATATATTGATAGCAAGATCAACAATATACCAAACTCAATTGTAATTATTTGTAACAATATTTGATATTTCAATCACAAACAACTATTGCTGACCTTTGACCTCAAAATTTGGGGTCATAAATTAAACCAACATGTCTTAGTTTAATTTTACTTTTTTCTAGTGTTATTCTGTATATAGTGATAGCCTCCATTGTAATTATTTGTAACGATATTGAATATTTCAATCACAAACAACTATTATTGACCTTTGATCTCAAAATCTGGGGTCATAAGTTGGACAAAGGTGTCTTAGTTTATTTTTACTTTCTTCTAGTGTTATTCTTTGTATTTTAGCACCAAGATCAGCAATATACCATACTCCGTTGTAATTATTTGTATTGATATTAGATATTTCAGTCATAAACAACTATTATTGACCTTTGGCCTCAAAATTTGGGGTGATGAGTTGGACCAGTGTGTCTTAGTTATTTTTATTTTTCTTCTAGTGTTTTTCTGTGTATTTTGACACCAAGATCAACCGTATACCATATTCCGTTGCTGAGATACAATTTTGTAGGCTATAAAACAGAGGTCAATGACCTTTGGAGGGCCGAAAAATCACTTTCCCCACCCCCTTTGCTTCTTTACTTTTTTTTGGTATAACTAGATACCCATAGCTACACAAATCCATTGAAATCAGCTTCTTTTAAATTTTTCACAGTTTGCCTGTTTTTAGGCTTAATTTCAGGTTACTATTGTCAGATTTTTTTTTAGATTGTTTTATCTGAAGTTATAAACAGGGATGGTTGGGGGGGGGGGGCAACCAATGCGTTCCCCCTATTATCACCAAAACGTAGTTGCGCCCCTCTCCCCTCTTATATTAGGTTAAAAAAATTACCAGAAATACATAGATACAACCAAAATAAGGGTACCAGAGAACAAAAATGGAGAAATGACCTTTTTTTTGCTCATCAGGAAAAAAATTGAAAACCACGCCCACCCGGACTGGAAAAGTGCGGCCCCCCTTTCGGCGGGTTCTTGATCCACCCCTGATAAATGGGTGGTAAAAGTGCTTTATATCTATAAACAATGGCTTTGTGGTTTCCAAAATAAAGCAGATGATATTTTCATAATTAAATTACAGATTCACAAATTTAAACAACTGAAATAGAAACAAGTTTAGCTGGGATAATTTTTTGTAAAAAATATTTCTTGTTTATTGATGATTTATTTATTTACTTATTTATTCACTTATTTATTTGTTTATTTTATTTTTTATTTATTATTTGTTCATTTGTTTTTGTTTTTTATTTATTTCTTTATCTTTTAAGCATACCCGACACAAGATTTATCTTTTAGGGATTATGACTTCGTCCTTTTATCATATTTAATTGTACATTGTCTTATAATTCATATTGTAAATATTTTTTCTTTTTTGGATGAAAATAAATGTTTATTGAATTGAATTTAAAAAAACTTTGGTAGAGGAATGCATTATGATTCAAACCTTTAAAGTAAACAATGTTAGAAGGAATAATTAACCTCCTTGTTATTGCACCCCATTATCAACCTCCTTGTTGTTGCACCCCATTATCAACCTCCTTGTTATTGCACCCCATTATCAACCTCCTTGTTATTGCTCCCCATTATCAACCTCCTTGTTATTGCACCCCATTATCAACCTCCTTGTTATTGCACCCCATTATCAACCTCCTTGTTATTGCACCCCAT
>JAOTQE010075918.1:0-28833 GCA_025631205.1 Nesometra sesokonis
TGTGGGCAATTTGTTTTCACATTTGTGGTTGTTTTCACATTTGTGGGCGATAGTTTTCACATTTGTGGTTGTTTTCATATTTGTGGGCAAAGTGTTTTCACATTTGTGGTTGTTTTCACATTTGTGGGCGATTTTCACATTTGTGGGTTCAACAGACCTCCATAATCAGTCGCGGACAGCTTTTGACTTAAAATTTGGATTTATTTTTCTATGTACCTCCCATGAGCGGCCCCCGGAACGTGTGGTACTACGATAACGTTCGGCGGTGAAATATACCCATTTAAACGTAATCAGTCCATCTGTTACTTTTAAAGACTCTTGTTTTATTTTTTTTTCAATAATGGAAACGAATATTTTTTTAAAAACCAAAAAGCACTTCAAGTAAACAAGAGCAACCGCTCGCCGGGTCCGCTCTGTGAACTCTAATTATCTTTCATTATTTTTACTTTAGGGTTTAAAAGCTTCCTTCCGTTCATTATTCTACCATGAGTAGGACACGTCGCCTGAATGGTGCGAACGCTCACCTGTTCTAAAAAACCGTGAGTTCGAATTGCGCCAGTTTTTTTTATATATATGCCTACAATTTGACAAAATGAACACTCTAAGATAACATTGTAGATTGTATAAAAAACAGCTTGGAGAGAAAATATAAAAAAAATGTTAACATAATTATAATGTTCATTGGTACTATTGTAAAATGTCTTAAAACTGAGGTTCAGACTCGCGACCTATGTGTTAATCAACTATCCATCTATGAGTGGTGTCAGTGGTATTGTACAGAACATGATTAATCTAAAAAACAACAACAACAACAACAACAACAACATACTCTGAGATACACGCTATTGGAGGTCTAAACACAACAACACAAGCCAGGTACACTTTATGCCACATGCCAACAAACGATACACCTTGTGTATTGAATCATAAAAATACACTATTCGTTCGTTTGTAACATATAGATAAATTATATTTTCATATAAATAATAAGATGTGCGTATTATTTACAAATTTGATATTACATACGAAAACACAATGGTAATAAAACTTAAAATTAAATCTAAATTTTATGAACTATCATGACTACTAGGGGAACCAACATACCGACAGAGTTATAAATAGAAACGCTTTGGCGTATCTAAATGCATAGGTGGTAAGGTGGTTACAGACGCGGATTCAAGGGGAGGGGGGGAGGGTGGGGAACCGGACCCAGGTCCCCTTTTGACTTGGACGAATATTATTTCGAAACTCATTGTTAGCAATAATGCATCTGTGGAAATCACCGCTCAGATACCCAGGAAACGCATCTTATTTGCAAATTAACATGGGGGCGGTGATCTTAGGACCCTAGAAACAACACGAAATTGGCACCGGGCCCTCTCTATTCGGCATCGGGCCCCTCGATCCAGCTCTGCTGAATCCGCCCTGTGGTTATAATGAGGTTTCGCAAATTTACAAAATACGAAAACATATACGTCACACTACCATTTTTGAAAATTTTCGTAAAGATGCAAAAACTCACTTATATTTAATACTAAATGTAAAGCAGCCGCAACGTTAGTCAGGTTGAGGTAAAATAGAAATGTTTAGGCGAATCTAAAAACATAAGATAATGGAATAGGACGAAATTGCATAATGTAGTGAGGATCGACCAACATACAGAGTTGGACGCCTTTAAAAACAAGGTGATGTGGTACGGTGGCTAAATTATATTAAATGTAATGGGGACCAACTCACCAATAGTCCATATTCAGCTCCAAAAAAAAACCCCAAAAAACTTAACTTTCATCTTCCACTGACATTTTCAAGCCATTAGCCTTACCTCTACCCTGATCCTCCAATTTGCTCGATTAAAATAGGTCTATTTCCATTTATTTCAAATCAAATATCAAATATATCAAATAGCAGTCGAAACCAAATTGCATTGATATTTACAAAATGAAAATATAACATTTTATGTAAAAAAAAATACTATAATAATTATTACTCTTTCCAATTTTCTAATAAATTCATAAATAATGTATGCAGTGCAAGAAGTCAAGTTCTGCTTATGTTAGAGGCTTCATTTTGGTACAAAAATATTCAGAATATTAATGTTTATATTAGTTGCAATGAAAAGTTTTCCAATAGGTTGCCAGGAAAATAGTTATAATTACTAGAACATTTTTTGGCGTAAAATTTCTTTTTGTTGATGATGTTTGTACTTATGATGGTTATTAAATAGGGTAGTTTGTGACAGATAACAGTTTGGATAACAGTAACTTTGTTATGGCACACATATAAACATAAAAAATATAATAAATAAAAAAACATAAGTGTATGTAAAAAATGTACTTTTAAAATTACTATTTTTTGCAATTTTTCTGATAATTTCAAATAATACAATGCAACAAGTTCAGTTATCCTTATTTTAAAGACTTTTGGTACGAAAATATTGAAAAAAACACAAATGTTTAAATTAGCTGTAATGGAAAGTTTTGTGATAGGCCATAAAACAAGTTTTTTTTTGTTTAAAAACATGATTTGCATTATTTTCTTGTTACCAACGTCAGTAAATATATTGATTTGTGGAATGATTAATGATAGTAAATTAATTATTGATAGTAAATTAATTAATGATAGTAAATTAATGATAGTAAACAAGTCATAGGCCTATCGCATATTTCATCATAAAAATATAACCAATGTATGTAAATTAGTGTAAATTTAAAATCAACATTTTCACTTTTTTCTTTTAATCAACAAAATCTATATAGAAATAATGAATTCAGTCCAAATTATTTCTGTGAAGGCAAGAGATTTAACTTGGTACCACAATGTTTAGAATACTATTGTTTTTTTAGCTGTAATGAAAAAAATCTTTGATTGGTTAAATGAAAATTTTTTTGGGGGATGGGATGGAATGGTTTCGTTGATGATTTTCAAGATTTCTTCTTATTTCAGTACAACCAATAGAAAAAAAAATAGTATTCTGAACATTTTAAAGAACCCATTTATTTGACTGCATACATTATTTGTAGAGTTTTTGCTGATTTTAACAAAAATCATGAGTTGAAAAGTTACATTTATTTACATAATTTGTTATATTTTAATGATGAATGTGTATTATAATGCCTTGTTTACTGGCCTTGATGTTATACCTGTCACAAATTAACATAGTCAATGGCATGGGTAACACGAAAATCATTAAAAAAATCATACTTTTACCTAAAGAAACGTATTTTGTGGCATTTACTGTATTTCATGACAACAAAGTTTGAAATAAAATGTTACATTTTCATGTTTATATGTGTGCCATAACCGATTTACTCTTATCAAAACTGTTACTTGCCACAAAATATACTTAACCCTGATAAGCACAAATTATAAACAAATTATGTTTTTAGTGAAAAAAATGTTTTCTGGCAATAACTGTTTTCATTGCAACCTATCGAAAACTTTTTCATTACAACAAACATTAATATTCTGAATATTTTAGTACCAAAATCAAGTCTCTAACATAAGCAGAACTAGACTTCTTGCACTCCATTATTAATTTATTTGAAAAAGTAAACCAAAATCAAGTATCTAGCATAAGGAGAACTACACTTATGGATTACTTTTTTGGAAATGACGGCCATTTTAAAAGTGCTGCCAAACACGCCCACGTAAAAAATGTACCAATTACTTCGTTGGTTTCCTGGGATCTATTCTACAATATATTAAATTTTTAATATAGCAAAAACTGCAAAATCACAAAATTGACAGGACTATATTATGGAAAACTAGCTGTGCGATTTATCCCTGCTTTGGATTTGCTCTGCCTCAATTGAGAAAGTGCTTATTTATAATGATAAGTTGACGCTTACTTTTTTTCGTTTCCTGGGATCTATTCTACAATATATTAAAATTTTATAAAATATAGCACGAAAATGTAAAATTATAAAATTGACTGGACTATAACTGCAAAAAGTTTAATTTTTATTATAAATTTCATTTATTATATCTTTATTAACTCCGCCAACGAAATTTGGCGGAGGGTATATTTTCGCCCCTGTTTGTTTCTTTGTTTATTTTTGTGAACAGCCTACAAGCCACAGTTTCATCAGAATCTCTCGAAACTTGACCACTGTCTTACTCTATTACCCTTTGAAATTGTAGGCCTACAACAGGGTGACTTTTTGGTAAGAACGTCTATTCAAGTTATTAAAATTACTCCCATAAGAGAAAATATTCACTCTCTTAGAGTGGAAATCCACTCTCATTGAATAACGAACATTTTAAAGACCATACGACATAATGTTTGGATTAAAAAAACATAAATATTTTAGGGATAATATAATTATGTATTATAAATCCACCTTTTATATAAATGAATTAGTTTTAATGATAATTATAAACAACGTTTTATTGCCAATTCCTATACTGGACGAAAATTTAAAAATGTAAAAATCAAGCTGTGATGTCCTTAACGTCATACGACAACACCACAAAACACGCGTGCAATTTTCATTATGCAAAAAGTCTATTAGTAAATACACGCGCGTATCGTGTGCATTCAGTGTACATGGTAACGGTCTTACGTCATGGGACTGATTGATTTGACCTCACGGGATTTTATAATTATTGAATGTCGTTGGTTTTTATTGTTAATTAAAACAACATTTTTTATGTATTTGAACATAAAGAACATATGCTAGCTGAATTATAGCAACGCGAAGGACATTTTCAAATTAATATAAACCAGTTTAAAATATGTGTCATGTGTTCTTTAAGGGAAAGTATATGCTAATTCACTTTCTTATTTTATTGCCTTGATGTTTTTGGCAAAAGAAATAAAATGAAAATAAAGTAATAAAGTCAGTAGAATTATTTAAGTCAAAGAAAGTTGCACCATTGTTAAGTGAAATATATCGTTGTACGTTGTATTATTTAAAATATAAAGTCGTTCTCGCGATGATGACGATATCCGTGGAATAAAAATCGAAACTGTCAGCGAGGCCAGTAATTTTATGGATTGTCAATTTGAAAAATATGTCCACAATTTATGTATAATGCAGATACAATTCAAATTAGAATGAATATCCATTTGTTAAATGTTCAACCAAAAGATATTCATCCTAATCTATTTAGGCTTAGTTATTTCCACAAAATGTGATTAACATGGTCTATGAATTTCAATTAATAATCAGAAATTACGAAATTACAAAAGTAGTTGTTTGGCGTGCATACGATATAACGACCATATGGCTTAAATCAGAACTATCGTCTGCCCGAAGATTCCCGCGCAAGCAATTGAAAATGTAGCAGAAGTTATACAGATGATTTCCCATGATAACGATCAAAAGATACAACCTCACGTCTGCCAGGGATCAACGTGTATAAAGTTACAACATCAATCCAAATCAGGTTTTGACGAAATACAATAATTGCACGGAGGAGATTCTAGAAACGACACATGATAAAACATGATTCGACAATAGATCATATTTTATCTCGCATAGATCAGCCAATGTGCTGAAGAGGCAAGCTATGTACAATGGTTCACTGCGTTTGTAAAATAGAGTTGTAATAGCTGAGCTAGTGTGGGAATGGAGGACTGTGGCTTTGTTGACGCCCTCAGGAGTGAAGATTACACGCACGTGCCACGTATACGGTAGAGTAGTTTGCTGCGTGCTCGGCGAGATTCGTTCTCGCAGAATGTAAATACGGGGTTTGTAAAGTTGAGTCATGATCTGTTTTTAAGTTTGTTCATTACTTATTTCCTCATTTATTTCAATATTTGATTGCTGGAAATAAAGATCTTTGTATTGTATTGTATTGTTGTATTATTTACTACTACGCATTGTTTATTTAGTCCATAGGATTTTTTAAGTATACAAACATTTATAAATATGCCTATTGGTTAATTTGGATACACTTTTAACACCCGGTCCACTTAAAATTTATGTTTAAAGCTTAATGCGGTATTTTACCATTTTAGATAAATGTAAAATTTAAGGTATATAAAATTGATTGTAAAGTCGAGGTTCTACTCTACTTTGATATCAGCACAATGTGTAAATTGAATTGAATTCCCACTCTAGGTCTGTGATATATTATACTGAGGGTATTTAAGCACCGGTGATTTAAGGGTGGATGGGATTCAGCATGCTTAATCCCCCTTCCCCTAAACTTTACCTAAAATTATTTTTAATAGGTACAGTATGTAGTAACGATTTTTGACACCTGTAACATGGATATATATATGACCACAGGTACTACATCCAGTAACCAACCAAGCCAAACCGACCAAAGAACTAACCACACTTTGCTTACTAGAATGTGAGGCACACTTCAAGCATGTGCCTAGAGAGGCAGGTTGCTGAGCAGAATTCCTCAAGTGTGTGCCGGGCTCATAGATTTACTATTTACGGCTAGATGGCGAACTTCCACAGAATACATACCCCAAAGTGCAGTTCCATGTAAGTGCCTACTATTTCAGAATCAAGCCAATCAATCTTGTTACGTTCTAACGCTGTTGCTATGTCTAAATTACGCACGCGACATCTTTCATAGAAGCTTCAAATTTAACAATAAATGGAAGTAAATTTAATCCAAATATAAACACAATGACAACATAAAATATATGTGACATATGTAATAAAGATTGTTAAAAATACAATAATTGTTAAACGATTATTATTATTTAACTTACATTTTTGTGACAAAGGCTGAAGAAATCAAAATAGTAGGCGCCTACGTGAGATGCAATTTTGCAGTGTTAAGTTCACCATCTAGCCGTAAATAAAACATATATGGCCGGGCTTTAATCACCGAACGCGCGCTTTCCATTGCTTTACGCGTGTTTCTGTGTGCGCATAGCAGTCATGCCTCTTCGTTGCTCTTCGTACTCATAGTGTCACTGACAACTTTGTTCATCCATTTTTGTAATGTGCATCGACGACATTGTTTTGCGTGTCGAGAAACGTCAAGCACTTAAATTCTAAATTGAAATGTTGGATATATGGAGTTGAAAAAATCTTTATTTCAATAATAAAATACCTGAAAATTCCTAATAAAAGTCAAGTATTTTGTATTAATTGTATGTTTTCCTTGGACGGTTTTTGTTGTCGATGTGATTTGTGAATTTGACCTTATTGTTTTCATGAGAGGAACGTGATGAGTTATTCAAACTGGAACAAGCGTTTTTATTATCACTACTTCCGAGTGGTTAAAAGTGATTTGAAGGATATTAATCGTATGATATATTGTGATACTTAGGCCTAACACTGTTTTAAATTCACAAATGGTTTATTTTTTATCTGCTTAAAAAAGTCCATTTGATGAGTCGAGTTGGTTTGTGAGTATCCTCAAAAGTTACAGGTTTTAAAACTTGAGTCGTTATATGGATTGACAAATCAACAAATACGAAATCCTCAATGGTTGTTGATTTACGACTTAGTATTAGATAATAATACATAGTTTGTCGGTCGGTCGGGTGGTCGATCAGTTTAGTTGGTTGGTTTTGTTGCTTGGCTGGTTGATTGGTTGGTTTTGTTTTTTTGGTTGGCTTGGTTGGCTGACTGGTTTCCTGGTTTGTTTGTTGGTTTGATTTTCTGTGTTTTTCCTGGTTGCTTGGTTGGTATGGTGGTTGACTGGTTGGTTGGTTGGTATGGTGGTTGACTGGTTGGTTGGTTGGTTGGTATGGGGGTTGACTGGTTGGTTGGTATGGTGATTGACTGGTTGGTTGGTTGGTATGGGGATTGACCAGTTGGTTGGTATGGTGATTGACTTGTTGGTTGGTTGGTTGGTGTGGGGGTTGACTGGTTGGTTGGTATGGTGATTGACTGGTTGGTTGGTTGGCATGGGGGTTGACTGGTTGGTTAGTATGGTGATTGACTGGTTGGTTAATTGGTATAGGGATTGACTGGTTGGTTGGTATGGAGGCTAACTGGTTGGCTGGCATGGTGATTGACTGGTTGGTTGGTTGGTATGGTGGTTGACTGGTTGGTTGGTATAGTGATTGACTGGTTGGTTGTTTTGGTATGGTGGTTGACTGGTTGGTTGGTATGGGGTTTGACTGTTGCTTGGTTGGTTGGTATGGTGGATGACTGGTTGGTTGGTTGTTTGGTATGGTGGTTGACTGGTTTGTTGGCTGCTTGATTGGTATGGTGGTTGACTGGTTGGTTGGTATGGTGGTTGACTGGTTGGTTGGTTGGTATGGTAGTTGACCGATTGGTTGGTTGGTATGGTGGTTGATTTGTTGATTGGTTGGCTACTATGGTAGTTGATTGGTTCATTGGTTGGTTAGTTGGGTGGTTGACTGGATGGTTGGTTGGCTGCTTTGTTGGCATGGTGGTTGACTGGTTGGTTGGTTGGTATGGTGGTTGACTGGTTGGTTGGTTGGGTAGTTGACTGATTGGTTGGTTGGTATGGTGGTTGACTGGTTGGTTGGTTGGCTAGTATGGTAGTTGACTGAATCGTTGGTTGGTTAGTTTGGTGGTTGACTGGTCGGTTGGTTGGCTAGTATGGTCGTTGACTGGTTCGTTGGTTAGATTCGTGGTTGACTGGTTGGTTGGTTGATTTGTTGGCATGGTGGTTAACTGGTTGGTTGGTATGGTGGTTAACTGGTTGATTGGTTGGTATGGTGTTGCCTGGTTGGTTGATTGGTTTCTTGCTTGTTTGGTGTGGTGGTTGACTGGTTGGTTGGTATGGTGGTTGACTTGTTGGTCGGTTGGTCGGTATGGTGATCAGGGGCGGATCCAGGATCGTGTGAAAGAGGGCCGAAGAAATTCCAGGCCGGGAGGGCGTGTCCAAGGTTTCAAATTTAAAAAGAAAATAAAACTATATATTTACGTCTATTTCGACTATCTTAAGCTGTAGCTGTATGCTTTTTGCATGTACTCTATTCTTGAGGAAACAGTTTAGAGGCGGCGCACGTAATATAATAGGGGGCATACGTACATTTTACGATATTAGAGGGGCGCGCCGGATGCACCCCTCTAAATCCGCCCCTGATGGTTGACTGGTTGGTTTGTTGGTTGGCTGGTTTGTTGGTTGGTTGGTATGGTGGTTGCCTGGTTGGTTGGTTGGTATGATGGTTGGCTGGTTTGTTGGTTGGTTGGTATGGTGGTTGGCTGGTTGATTGGTTGGTATGGTGGTTGGCAGGTTGGTTGGTTGATTTGTTCGTCAGTTGTTTATTTGTTTTTTTTGTTTTGTTTATATTTGATTATATGAAATTTGAAACCAAATAAAGGCCTAAATATGTCATTTTCGAATACCACTTTGTATAACTACTGTCTATTGTTCTATTGACAAAGATATTTTACCTCGATGGCACCACAGCTATAATAAAATTGAATTGAAATGAATTAATTCGATTATCATTTTTGTTAATTACTGAAATCATGATTATTGACCTTTCTTATCAACAACAACCTCATCCTCATCACAATCCCACTGATTCAATACAAATATTGGTCTTTTGATAATGCAGTCTATCTATTAATCTAATAATTACTATTAAAGTGTATTGTCGAATCATCCGTTAATGAGTTTATATTGAGACGGATACGGATAGAGAGTTAGTACGCTGGTAAACAGTCACCTCTTGCAAAGTATGGAACGCCAAATGTGCCTTCATCCACGACTCAAAAAATAATAATGAAATATTTTAACGAAATTGTTATGTAAGTGTGACAACATAAACCAAATGTTAGCTATACACTATTCGCTAACACCATATTAAAGTACAGACACCCATCAATGACTTTACAATAGATTTCACCTTAGATTTTTTTTAATGTTAATTTACCTCCCATAAGCGGACATCC
Organism: Nesometra sesokonis; assembly: GCA_025631205.1. NCBI lineage: Eukaryota > Metazoa > Echinodermata > Crinoidea > Comatulida > Antedonidae > Nesometra > Nesometra sesokonis. The sequence goes on from JAOTQE010075918.1 coordinate 9,795, forward strand.
CGGAAAATATAGTGATTTTTCTATATAACGAATACAAATTCGGGCCGTAAAACTTGAGACATAAGGACGGATACATAATATTACGGCTTTGACCCTCTCGGCCGAAATTCTCGTAAGCGGAAACTTTTCCAGAACACGAGGATGTCAGTTTTCGAGAAGTTCAACTGTTGCAGCTTGTTTATACAGGATAAGCATATAGGTCAGGGTAGATGTAAAAACCTCTTTTTATATGATCCTGTTTCTTACAATGTTAAAATCAATTCTACATTACAAACTCAAAAAAATATATATACTTGAAAACGATATCATAAAAACATAGTTATAGATAATATAACAAACATGTCTAATTTATTAAAATGGCACAAAAAAGTTGCAAAAATTGTAACTTAAAAACTGTAAAATTGTATAAAACAAGGCCTAGGGTAAAATAGTAATCTTGGTTAAATACGTAATGAATATTTTTAGTTAAAATATCAACTACCACGGTATTACTTGAAAATAACCACGACCTGGAATGTTTTAAGTTACAGAGACATAGTTTGTTTCATTTTATTGTCAGTGAAAAAAGAATGACGTTCCATAAAAATGTATAGTGGTTAATGAACTTGATCACCTGCTGTTATTAACTACTCAATTAGATTTGTCGAACACAGCCCAACGCACTCAGTGATACTTAAGATTCTATTGTGTGAAAAGTTATTAAAGGTTGATTTTCGAATTTGGATTGGAACGACGAACGAACCGAAAAAAAACCCCAGCCCAACAAACATCGAATCATTGGTAAATTGAGTGTCATAGGCCCACTGGGCGCATTTCAATGGGCTTTGGAGAGGTCAGTGGCAACAAACCGAACACTAAAAATATCGTTCAGATCTGGTGTGGACACAGCTTTAAGAACAGTCTAGACAGTAAAAGGCAACAAACCGAACACTAAAAAAATCATTCAGATTTGGTGTGAACGCACCTTTAAAATCAGTCTTGACAGTAAATTTGTCATTGAAAAAAATGCATAAGCCTATGCCTAATATGGTCATGATGAAATCATATCATGACCATACATAGACTTACTTTTACCTTATATAGGTACAGTATATCAAAGTGTTTTTCCAAATATAGGCCTAAGTGACTTAGTGGTGTAAAAGTCGAATCGTAATAGAATGTTTTGTTTTATTGAATAAAATTACTTCAAACACATGCCGTCATGGCAGCAGCTATGGGGCAACCGGGGCTGTAGTTTAAAAAAAGGGGAAAAAAGGAAGGGGAAGAAGGAAAAAAGAGGGCGAAAATTTTTGCAAAAAGCATCTCAAAAAGATAATTTAAATGCAGGAGAATGCATTTAAACACTCCTGTTTTTCAATTTTTTTCTGCGCCTCTAGTGGGAGGGGGTACTTCCTCCAAACCACTGTTCGCGGCTCGTGGGCCACTAGCGAGGTTTCGCAAACTTAAGAAATACGAAAACGAAAACGGATACGTCACACTCCCATTGTGATAAAAAATATATATATTTGTTGATGATCGTCGTAAAATACTGACCAACTGTGACAGATATTTAAGATGTTCCATTCAAATGTTACAAGAATATATGACGTATCCGTTTCGTATTCGTATTTCGTAAGTCTGCGAAACCTCACTACTGAATGAAAACCACAACATAGCCCCGATTGTTTTAGATGTCAGGTTATGGCTATGGTTATGGCCGTATCGACGAGAATGCTACTTATAAAGGGCAGGCCCCACCCCCCCCCCCCCCAAAAAAAAAATTACTATTCATTACATGTTTTAGTTAATCATAAAAAGTATATTCATCCCTATTTGGAAATTTTTAGGATTTTTCACCTTGAGTCTCATAAATTAAAAAATATAATAATATCTAATATAAAAATAAACGCTAGATTTCATGCCTATTCTTTTACAAAATAGCAAAGTGGGTATTTTTTTTGTATTATCAAATAGAAATGGCTACTTTACACTATATAAAAACACCAGAAATGAACAATTTTGGTAAAAACACACACGAATAATACTTTTCTATATATTTTACAATGACCATTGACTTTTCACAATTTATTTAAAATACCCCACTTTCAGACAATTTGTATGTAAAAGAATAGGAATTCTATCTTGTAATTTGAACTATCCCCCAACTTAGCAATTTTAGTCTATTTCACCAATAATTATGATAGGTAAAATGAATCGTAAAAATCCAAACAGGGCTGAATATACTTTTTATAATAAACTAAAACATATAAGGAAGATATTTTTTGGGTGAACCTGCCCTTTAACACGCCTTTGTATGATGACAATTCCTGAATGCAATTAATAATGAGTAAATATTAACAGGTGATAATTCACAGGATCATCTTCACTATCTTTGCGGTTTTTCTCTTGTTTCTTGCGTTACTAAGGATTATGGGCTCTGACATTCCCACTAATATGTTTTTACTACATATTTACTATATGTAATTAGATTATGCGTGACGTACGTAAACAGGGCGTCTTTGCATCCACGTTTTTAGGTCTTCTTAATCAAACAGCGGGGGTTGTTGTTTGTAAATTGTAATTTTATGGTATTTATGTACATTAATGGTAAATTTAAATGTGCGAGTCGTCGGTATGTATATCTGTCGGTTCATTGATATTCATTCTTTGTGGAAGCAGATGTCGCAACGGTTGTAATTTTAGAATTCCAATCGAGGGACTTCGAGAGTCACTTATGCCAGTTGCTTGTGCGCGCCTGGGCAACGCACTTTACTCAAATTGTTTCAGCCTATCCCGCTAAACGATGAGTAATGACATTGCTGGGAAGTAATCTGCGATGGACTATAGCGTCCCATCCAGGGTGAGTTTCACACTCTCATCCTCTTCAAGCACCTGAAAAGGGAAATAAGCTCCAGTCTTATGAGCATTCGGCTCGGAAAACGGATTTACTTTTTCTGTTTACCGATATATAAGCATTATTGTTGTCTAAAACGTATTTTAATTAAATATAAGTCGTTGTATATACCTAACACTTTGTTATACGTAAACTCCTTATTTAATTTGCCAGAAAAATCTTTATCTTCCTAGGCCCGTCACTGAACATGTAGACGTTTTAAATAAAAGAACAATTTTTGGCTAATTTCAACTACAGTATTTTTAGACAATGCTATAATAAACAGCGATATACGGTATTAAATAAAGTGTCCTGCATTGACGTCACGCCACCAACGGCCGAATTTCCGAAAACATGTATTTAGTAGTATTTAAATAATCAGTTTTCTAAATCGGTGGAACGATCTGTCGTAGGCACATGATTACGACTGTTCTTGTTTTGATTTCAGTTTTATATATTGTATACATCCCGATACTTTTTTTGGTAAAATTTGAATCGATATAAAAACACGAAAATGAAGGCAAAAATCGCATTTTAAGAAAGGTCACATTTTAAGCGCCGTCGCTTTCTTTTCAACATCCATTTCACTAATCTTTAAAAACAGACAAAATCATATCAACTTTACGTAGATCAACCATATTTGCAAAAACTAAAAGAAATCAACGGATTATCTATTGCGTATAATAGGTTTTGTATGAAACCTCGAGTTAAAATCCATCATTTCTCTCGCCTTAATATAACGGTTACAATATCTGTAAATTATTTGTAAGCTCGACTGGTTTTTACGTTCGAAATACGATTACTTCTCACAGGTAATACGATACATAGAACTGATTTTACTGCTAATAAGTACTATAGATTCATAACAACCTTGGCAGAAATTCCTTTGGGGTTTCTTCCTCGACTACATCCATAACAAGGCATGATTTTCTTAGAATAAAGCTCGACAGTTTGTAAATTCTAGTTACATAACAAGCCTATCTGTCGTCGACATAAAAATCTACGTAAACAATGAACTGGTTATTTGAAAATCGTTTATAAGAACCATGCATTTGTTATTCATATCATATTTTGGTATTATACGATATTTATTATGTGTAAGAAAGATGTCTTCAATTTGATGGGTAGTGGGTGTTTGCGTCCCACTTACAACATTGCTCCCCTGAATTTGAACTAACCCTCCTAAATGAAGAAGCAAATATACTAGGCTTACCACTACATAAACCATGGAATAAGGAACCTATATAGATCATTATCGCAGAACTCCTAAGACTCAAGGTTCTCATGAAGTCCAAGACTCCCATGGCGTATCCAAGACTTCTGGTAAATCAACATATCATCCCGGGATTTTATATTTCAAAGTTTTTCTATTTTTCAACTAGAGCCTAAGATAAGCTACTCTTTGCTACTCATATTTATAAAATACCGGTACGGTAGAAAAAAAATCCAATTTTTTCTTCCTTTCGTTTTAAATACATTATTGACACTTATACAACTTTAAAATCAGACATACTCCTAAATTCAAGAAGTTAAAAAAATCATTTACGGAAATATTAAAACGCCTGAAAAGAAACTTTACAAACTCATTCTAAATACCTTGAAAAATTTGAAATATAATTAAAACTAATAGAAGATAACTCTACATAGAGTCTATTAATGTTTTTAATAAATTAATATGGGGTTTAGGATGAATTATGAGTCTACAATACCGCCACATAAAACCAACCATTCTATTACTCTTACTAACAATAGGCCTAAGATTTAAAATAAAAAGATGACACGATCTTTATGACACTGAAATATTTCTAAAAGATTAAAGTAATGTGATAATTAAATAAATCGGTTTTTATTTAAGAGTAATCGCGAATTCCTCGAGTGCGTGGAGCAATGTGATATTCCCCGAGTGTGTGAATCATTGTTACATATATGCTATTGTATTGTAAGATTATGCAACGTATTAATTTATGATGTACTATGGTATAGGCTTAACAAAAAGAAACTCTCATGCAACTTGATCAACAACCTCTTTCTTTTATAATAAAAAAAGTTTAGAACATTCGGTATCTCCATACAATGATTTTGACCGCCATAATAAAATCAAGAATTCGTTCCACAACTTTAAAACCCAATTATCGTTTTCAAAACGGACACCGGTAAAATTGGTTTATAGTAGAATAAGCTAATAATGAATAATGAAAATCACCAATATCTACATTTGTTTGTCTAAACTCTTCTATTTTTTTTTATCAAATCAGATTGCTTAACAACAGGAATTGTTAACAGCATTCGTTTTCCTTGAGAGTTATTGACTTCATGATGTTTTGCCTCTGGAAGACAGATTAGAGTGTGAAAACTATTTCTGTCTTCTAATTATACGCTATGAATTCACACAGGCATAGTTATGTTGACAAAAAAACTCTTATATAACCTGGTGTGAAAATGAACTTTACCGTACTTCATACCAATTCATCAAACACTACACAAAAATATAAAGTGCATTTTAATTATTAAAAAAGGATAAGTTATTTGTTATATGGAAATGCTTCAATTTTATCATCTCATATGTGTGCCACCTTGTGGTGATTTGGACGACATAGTGTATCTACTCCAAAAATATCCCGTTAAGGTTTCGATATTTCTGTTTTATTTAGCTTTCCCGCCTTTCTACAATCCCTACTCCACCAATTTGTAAGAGGACTGGAAGTTTGGGCATTCATCACTCAGGCTTGGTTCCAAGGAGGCCCACTCACACCTTTTGATTTGGGAGAATAATATTTGCACGTGAAAAAAAAAACATTTTTCGCAATGAATTATCTGTAAAAAAATTGTCACTAAAAATGTGTCCTGGGGAGGACACAATACCTCCTGGATACAACAAATTTTGAGCATTCGGCTTGAAATTTGGCATCGGTTCCCTCAATCAAAGTCTGCTGGATCTTCTCCTGTATTCACCCACGTATTTTTATCCAAATACTGTATATTTAGTATAGGATGTTTATATCGTATTACCTTATGTATAATCATCTCTTGGAATTGTTGTGTGAATAGTCTTTGTGTGATAATAGATTCGATGAAGACATTTAGTATAGGCCTTACTGTTTGTCGATTACATGGGCCTACATAAATAATTTTAGCTACAAATCACTCACAATGAATAAGCTTGTATTTTCTTTATTAAACAATGTTTTATTAAAAATATAAACTAAAGTCCTGTGTTATCTTGTTTTAAATTACAATTTGTTCGAAAATTAATATACTAGTATTTGTTTTTTTTTGTTTACACAAAAGAACTTTAGTTGCAAATCACTCACAATGAACAAGCTTGTATTTTCTTAATAAAAATGTTACATTAAAATATTCTGTGTCCTGTGCGACCTTGTTTTAAACTTCAATTTGGTGTCGAATTAGGATTATTTTATTTCTTTTAGTTAAAGGAACATTCCTTCCAATATCTACCCAAAAAATAACATTTCTTTGGAAATTAACCTGTTTCTAAAATAATAGACATGTTTAGTTAATTGCATACATTTTTAGTTTTATTCTCGAGTAGAAAAAAGCTAATAGTTACCGAACTCTTTTAGGCTAGGCCTAGTCGATTTCATTGATAATTTATTGTTGCTAAGGTAGTAGGCTTTAGATCGTATCTACACGGATGTCACCAGGCTATTCTCTCCATTGTAGCTGCTGTTTTTACACACGACACGCACGTCGCATATAGGTCGCCGTTGATTACTAAATTGAGACTTTTCACAAAAGCAAAATAGAGATTTATCCGCTTATTTTTTAGGATCCACAAAAAAATCAAATTTTATTCTTGTTTTTCATTTTTTTTAAAAGTTTTAGGGTAATAAAATGAGAAACCTGGCAGATTAGCATTATATTTATAAATAGTAAAATTTAGAACTCATTGGAAGGAAGATATATTAATTCTAATTTGCAAAATAACTAACGAAGGGTAACTATGTATCTTCTTTAAGAAAATGTTTACTTAAAAATATAATATAAAGTCCTAGATGATTTAATCTTCAAGAATTTAATCTTCAAGAATTAGCAGGTCAATAATTTTATAGCCTATTCTATCTAATACAAATCGTTCACCAAAGTATAAACTAAAGTTTTTTTGTGATTTTGATTTGAAACCTAGATTTGATCAAGAATTAATATTACGAATTGCCTTGTTGGATTAATTTGAATTATTAGACACAGATCAGTACTGACGACATTACACGGAATGTACTAGTTCATTATTACAGTCAAGATATTGTTACATTTAATACTCGTTTAATGATGCTGATGACGAATATAGAAGACGAAGATAGCAACACGACTGAAGAGTCATCATAGTTCACGTAATCGTTTAAAATATTTTGTGAATTATAACAAAAGTTTATAAGTTCCAAGACAACAATAGTGGGGTTTCGCAAACTTACGAAATACGAAAACGAAAACGGATACGTCACACTCCAATTTTTGAAAGATTCAAAATGTGTTAAAAAATGAGCCAAATTTTCTACTTATGAATTGTTGATGATCGTCATTAAATACTGACCAACTGTGACAGATATTCAAGGTGTTCTATTCAAATGTTACAAGAATGTATGACGTATCCGTTTTCGTTTTAGTATTTTGTAAATCTGCGAAACCTCACTATTATGTACTTGTTCCTTTTATTGTAGACAAGGTTTTATATTGGTTACTTATTCAATGATTCTGATGACAAAATTAGAAGATTAAGATAGAAACAAGATTGGAGAGTCACAATAAAATATATATAAATCTTTATTTTTATAATTCATTCAAAGAGAGCACAATGCACCTCGTGGCCGGTAGGCCAAATTGCGTGCATATACACGTGCTAATAAAAGCATTACATCAAACATATTTAAAATTTATAAGTTATTGAAAAACAAAACATGAGACGAATTGCGAACAGAAAACAAAGGGATGGAAACCCGGATCAAACTAAGAACCGAGGAGACAGGGTCGGGTCTGAAAAAAGGAAACTCGAAAGTGTAAAATCAAAAACCACAGGAAAGCACAACACTGTAATTAAGAGTTGAGAAGACGTATACGTTTCAAATATTTTGCGAATTCTTAAACATTTTTTCATAAGTTCCAAAACAAAAGTATGTACTAATGCCTTATTGTAGTTAAGGTTTATATTATTGATTACTATCTTGATGATTTGTTTTTCTCTTTGGAGCCAAGCGGCCATTTATTCAATCACATATATTCTTGTTACATATTTTTCATTCATTTCATACATAAATCATTTTCATCTCATTGACATCATAGGTAAAAAGACAAAAAAAACCCCAATTTGTTTATGTTGCGTTCATATTTGAGTCTAGTAATTAATGGAAGAAGCATATTTACGTGATGCTGCTGACGAAATTAGAAGATGAAGATAGCAACAAGACTGAAGGGTCACGTAATCGTTTAATATTTTGGAAAGTATTAAACATTTTTGGAAGTTTAAAAACAAAATTATGTACTATAGTTCCTTATTGTAGTCAATGTTTTTTTTATTAATTACTTTTTCAATGAAGTTGATGACGAAATTAGAAGATGGAGATAGAAACACGCTGAAGTGTCACCATTGTTCACGTATTTGTTTCAAATATTTTTACAAAATTTGTAGAAGTTCCAAAACAACACTATGTACTTGTTCCTTTTATTGTATTCAAGGTTTTATATTGATTACTTATTCAATGATGCTGTTAACAAAATTAGAAGATTAAGATAGAAACACAATTGGAGAGTCATAGTACTTCACGTATACGTTTAAAATATTTTGCGAATTAGTACATGTTTTTAAAAGTTCCCCCAAAAACTATAATTATGTACTTGTTTCTTATTGTAGTCAAGGTTTTATATTGATTACTTATTCAATTATACTGATGACGAAATTAGAAAACGAAGATAGCAACACGACAGAAGAGTCGAGTGCAAGCAATCGTTTAAAATATTTTGGGAATCAGTATGTTTTTAGAAGTTACAAAACAAAACGATGTACATGTTACTTATTGTACTCTTGTTGTTATACTGATTAACTGATTTTACTTATTTAATGATGCTGATGACGAAATTAGAAAATGAAGATATCAACACTACAGAAGAGTAACCATAGTTTACGTTTCGTTTAAAATATGTTTTTTTTTTAATTGATGTAGTTTCAAAACAAAATTATGCCATACTTGTTTTAACTACTGAAAAAAAATGAGTGGAGGTCTTTTATGGTCGCTGGTTCCAATATCTGGAATAAAGGATTTATATAACAGTTATACATCCCTGACTAAATGATCTTCCTAGTTCAAGAATATTCTTCATTTGGTATTTTCAAAGAGAAGTTTAAAACCTAGCAGTTCTGAATACTGAACTGTTCCTATTTAATTCTTTGTTTTCTTTAATTTTATATTATTAAGTTTAGTTATCATTATAATTTCTCAATTTCTATATCCTTTATAAAGACACTTATGGACTATGAGCTATATATAGGCCTAAGTGCTAGACAATAGAGTTAAATTTAGTGAGAACGGTTGCGATGATGGTTTGTTTTTCTGCTGTAGTGTTTCCTTCAGTTTATTCTCATTTAAATGTTAGCATAAAACCTTTATTTAGATTTTTTCAAGCGCATTCAAACTTCAGTATAATGCGCTAATCAAATTTCACCACAATACCTTACTGACACCTTGGTCAAATTTACCGCAATGGATGATTAATTTATAGACATTTGTATTAATTATTAATTATGAATTTTTAACCCGGCACCAAGAAATTGCAAGACACGTCAAATCAATCTTTCGTATTCACATAGATTTAAATGATATGTCCATGTATGGTAATTATGTAATTTAATCATAACCATATATACTGTACGTACATCAAAGTGTTTTGTCAAAGAAAATTTGATAGTCTTGATTGGGCTTCACGTGTAAAAATGATCGCGATTTGTAGATTATTAAAGAAAAGAAGAATTGACATAACTCATATTTCATATTCACATTATTTTGTTTTCCTTAATGAAGTATAACGAGTAAAAATCAGAGGCGGATCCGGAATTTAGCTAAGGGAGCGAGGCGCACTATTTCCGACCGGTATGGGCGTGCTGCCCATTTTACATTCGACAAGTCAAAAAAGGGAGTGGACATAGTGTGAAAGGGCGCCACTTTACTTTGACGATTGTTGTGGGGGGAGGCGGGTGAGATGGATGTACTCACACCCCGCGATGTATACTAATATCTTGTATAAATAAATGTGTATCATATTATAGCCTAAAGCATAATCACCAAATTGTGTCTGCAAAAGGCTCCATAAACCACTGGAGGGTTTGCAATGAGACTTGCCACACGTTTGATCTACAACGCAATGTGATTGGTCACCTCAGTTGGAATCTCATTTCATAGACCAATAGCAGAACATCGTACTATACATTAATCAGTCATAACCAACACCAACGACTCGCACATGCTTATTTGACATTATTTCCAGAGGTAGGATATGATAATAAGTGTCTTTGTCTTTTTAAAATATCAATTAACGATCGTAATTACACAGTATTATAGCCCTGTTGTTCATTCAGTAACTGACGCAAAAGAGATCTGTTCTACCAACATCAAGCAGAACTTCGACAAACCCAGAAAGACAGAAGTGTCTTTCAAGAACTTAATACTGTGTTTACCTGCCTCTATTGTGCTTGTCAATACAAATCCAGGAGTGAAATACATCATCAAATTGCATAAAAAACTTCCCTTACACCACAACCCTGTGTAGCATTTTATTGTATAGTCTATAGACTGATGCTGGCCAGTATAACCATGGTCTCATATCAGCACATACAAATGTGTACGGCCATAGTATTATTACGATGACTGTTATTAAACTCAAGCCAGACTATCAAATTTCATTTGACAAAAAAAAAATAATACAACCATATATGGTCATGATATTCCCATGTATAGTAATTGTTAACTAGACCATATAGGCATATGGACGTTTTTGTCAAATAAATTTCATAGTCTGGATTGAGCTTTATGTGTTAACAACAAAACATTAACAACTTTATTTTACAGTGACTACACAACCGGCCAAACCACTACATTCCACGGTCTCTCCACGGTCTAGTTTTATTAAGAAAGGAAGAATTGGTACTAAATATCAGTAAGCCATTTCACGGTTTCAACTGCGCATGTGCGTTACCAATGTCAAGTATTAAAACTACGCGCGGCTTTTATTGAAATGAATATACTTGCCGCACGTCGTTTTATTAGTTGACCTTAATCTGCACATGCGCAGTTGAAACCGTGAAATGACTTATTCATGTTAAGGCATTTAACAGTTGATTGAACTACCTGAGTTATTTGACTTCACGTGCGTGGTATAGTGGGTGAGGTATTATGTGGGTGATTGTACGTATTATGTTCATTCCTACTTGTAGTTTCTCCTTGCTTGTGATCAAATACAATCCATTGTCGGAATTTCCCGAGGGCCACTGTTAATCAAAAACGTTAATCAGAACTTCAGAATCATTGCCAATGGCCGTTTAAATACAATTAATCTCAATATTATTATCATCCAGACGTCAGGAGCTGGGGTGATTATTTTACCTAATATAAAATTCGAATTGTTACAGTATTCTAGATATTCTACCTGAATCTCATTATATTGTTATTTGTTTTTAAAAAATGGCTACAAACATTAAAATCATCTTGCACATAGAAATTAGTGATAAAATATATTACCACTGGGACAGCGTTTAAATTATGACTGGCAGATGCTACTCATTAAATTAAGAAACCGAACTAGTAGAACTTGAAAAGGCATATTATAATTATGTAATATATTTAATATAAATATATCACATTTGAATGAATTTGTAAAAAACCCATCAAAATGGAAGGTTGTCATATAACGCAAAATTTAATATATATTTAAAAGTAACTGTAGAAAAAATCCGACCAAGATTGACAAACTAAATTAAGTAACGACTGGAAATAAGTTGCGATATCTGTAGACGGATATTGAATGTATTTAATATCAGTATCTTATCACAATATTACATCATATAGTAGAATTAAAGGCCTCTAACCTATAATTTACACTTATTTTCCATTTATCTCCAATGTTTGTTTAAAAAAATATAGCTACTAATTGAAAAGAAAAAAAATACAAAAATACAGGTACCCACAAACGACTTACGGTACCAACTATCCAGTGAAGTTATTATAAATGAGATACATGCCATCGTGCCAGGATTCAATATTTCGAAAAATATTTCTGATGACATAATTCCTGACGACGACATAATTTATGTCGAAATTTTAATCCTGTGTTACTTGAAGTTGATTAGTGGACCTTTCGGATTTTGCACTGTTAGAACTTGGAAAAAAAAAATCCGTAGTGAGAAACGGTCACATAAGTTACCCACTGACTGACTATCCAATGCGGTAACCAAACACATTACTACGAAACCGCCTAATTCCAAACTGGTTTACAAAACTGCATAATAGTGAGGTTTTGCAACTTTACGAAATAATAAAACGAAAACGGATACGTCATAAATTCTTGTAACGTTTGAATAGAGCACCTTGAATATCTGTCACAGTTTTGGACAGTATTTTACGACGATCATCAACGATTCGTAGGTGGAATATCTGATATATTTGTGAACAAATTTAGCAATTTCAAAAATGGAGTGTGAAGTATCCGTTTTCGTTATCGTATTTTAGTGAGGTTTCGCAAATTTACAAAACACGAAAACGAAAACGGATACGTCACACTTCCATTTTTGAAAAGTGCTGAATGTTTTGAAAAATATGTAAATTTTCCACCTATATACCATTGGTGATCGTCCTAAAATATTCACCAAATGTGATAGATATTCAAGGTGTTCTATTCAAACGTTACTTTATGACGTATCCGTTTTCGTTTTCATTTTTTGTAAAATTGCGAAACCTCACTATTAATGGTCAACCACTGACTAATCAACCGAATATGGAAATATTAGTACGCATTTAAAAAACGGTCTTTGTAAAGTGTTTACTTTTTTCAAGCGTAAAAAGCACAGGGTGATTTTTAACATTTTAAACGCGCTGTGACTATTTGTACTGACACCTAATTATGAAATATACGTGAAAAAACCCAATTTTCTAATATCTTCAACGATTATGGAGATAGCCTAACCTTCAGGCGTTCCAATGTACCAATTAATTTTATTCGCAACCAAATTTTTGAGCTAACTGGTTTAACATAAATAAATATATTTTTTTCTCTAGCAAGTCAATTTTTTGAAACTAATTTATTCCTCCACGGGTCAAATATAGGTGAAGGTTCTTTATTTTCCTCATCCAAACATCTAAAACGCCTCCAGAATTTATGCGTCTTGATTTTAATTTTCGAGATAAATCTTGGTTCACTCCTTAAACTATCAACTAGATCTATTTTTTTTATAAAAGAAAACTCATTCTGATATGAAAGTATAATTAGTAATCCAAGTATTGAAATACACGCTATTGTTTTGTGATTTGATATTCAACATTATTATTCAATTGCGTTTTTTAAGAGCAACACGGGATTTTAAACTTCTGTGGATACACTTATAAAACAAGTAGTTGTGACCTTACTAATTAAATTTCAAAATATTTGGAAAATAGATAGTTAAGAAAACCACTTTCCAACATGAATCTTATGTCAAAAAGTGGGTATATTGCTCATATATTACATAATGCTAAAAAATTGGTAAATTGCACATTTTGAAAGGGTTGTGTTTGAAAACCGTATCAGGTACCTGTTTTTATGTGAAATTGACTGATCTTTCAATGTTTGCGAGTTATATTTTTAATGTGATGTCAGTTTTCCAACACAACCTTTCAAAATCTGTAATTTTCCTATTCATTAAACATTTGGAGTAGTATACACATTTTTGATCTAGGACTCACTTTGCAGCATATTTTGTGGTATTATCTAACACTTGTTTTATAGATTTAACCATAGAATTTTATTCCAGGAGTTTCCCTTCGACCGGTTCAATATAATCTAGTACTGAACCGCCATGTGTAAATATTGAACATTTACTCTAGAGCTGAGGGCAGTTTAGTAAGTTAAGTTTATCCTTAATCAATCTAACAAATGTATATGGGTGGCTAATTTAAAAAAAGTCACATGGTATACCTCATGATCGAAAGGTACACTAAAAAAGATGTCTGACCGACGAAAGAAAATGCTTAAGATTCAGATAATAAAATAGTCATGTGACCCATAAAGTCAAAAGTAATTTTGAATTTATATATCATGTGGGCATACCTTATTTTTTGAGAATTGAAATTATAATTGTGAGGCCTCGTCAAAATATTTGAGAAAATCACAAAAAAAAAGGTCTGAAGCCAAATTTTTAAAGAAATTTAGTTTTAATTAATTATGGGTAATATGGTACTTATATGTAATTATAACATCCTTTTTTGGGTCAATTTTCATGCAGGAACTCACTTCGTTCATGCAGAGTTTCTGAGATTTATTGTCTTTTCATTGCTTATTTTTGGAATTTCTCAAAAGTAAGTTTTCATACATGAAAACGTCAAATGCTCATATCTTTGTATCTACTTATCCAATGAATGTCATTTAAAATGTAGATTACAGCTTATATTATGCTCTATAAGAAGGTACCAGTATCTTAGTTTTTGGATTTTCCTACCGTGAGACTCATTTTGTGGTGAGATCTCACTATTATAATATTGAATGCCTTTTTCGGGATTACGGAAAAATATTGTACTCGCTGTTGGAAAATATTGGACTCATCTTAGACTCGTTCAATATTTTGCCAGAGCTCATACAATCAAGGAACAGTTAAATTTAACTTTTCCCTGATATAATATGTTTTGGTATCCCCCTTATAAAAAGCATTGAATATTGTATAAGGGAGGTTTTATATATCGAACTTGAACGTGCCACAGATGCTAAGTGGTATAGGCATCTGCATATCAAGCAGAATACCCTGTTTTGAGCCACGGTTGGGGCAACCTTTTTCACTCTCAGCAGATTTCCTCATTGTTTACTACCGTTACCGTAAGTGACTTACGGGAGTGGGAGAAATCAATTAGAAAACTAAAAAAGACCAAACTGGACTTAAACTTCAAATTTCAAAAGGTTCGGAGTTTACCCAAAAACATATATAAGACATTTAAGAAAATCTTTCTATATAAATAGTACCGAAGGAGTACCGAATGCATTTTATAGTCTTGGTATTTATACTGGCAATTGCCAATTCGTTTAAAATATGCCCTAATGCGACTTAAGATTAATATAATTATTAACACATTTAGTTTTACAATCTACAATTATACCTTATGGTTAATAATTAATTTTAAAAATACACGGAGCGTTTTACAATTTGTTCAATCAACGTATATCGGCTTCAGGCTTGACGGACACCTTCGTAAGTTTCTGCAACTTACGTAAATCCTGTAACAACACCGGAGTGTTTGAAGAAATGTCACGGACAATGGCACCAAACGTCACAAACACAGTAAAATAGAACAAAAAGAAAGTAAAAATACATTTTCCTGCAAACATGCTTCGTTGTACTCCCCAAATCATACTTAATGGTTAACGCAATATAGAATGTACAAATAAAACAAATGTATACCAGTTGGAAACAATCATATTGATGGAAAATCATAAAAAAAGAAAGAGCACCAAAAAGAGAAAAATCCTCAAATTCCGCACCAAAAATTCCCTCGCCGTTGAACAAGTAAAAAGACACAAAAGAACCTTGGTCAGCATCAATTGTGTTTTGCTATCACGGACTTAGTAGCCTCCTTGCTAAAAGAACAAAACGTGGAAAACTAGGCATAGGCCTATGGCAAGTGCAATACTCTATTACAAGCTTTTCTGCAGTAACGCTGAAAATTACAAATTTATACTCTAAAAACTGCTTAAAATATAAACACATTTCTGAACACTTTTCCAGTCTCTCAGAAAACACGTCTTATGAATAGGCATAAGCATAAACAAAATGTTTATAACTATTTTAAACCTAAATCAAAATGCTCAATAACTAAACACCACATGTTTAAATTCTATAAACCGAATATATTAAGGTATGAACGCCACAAAAGTTACGAAAAAGTGTAACAGTGTTTAGGAATGCGTTGCAGTTTAAACCTAAACACCAAAAAGTTCAATAACTAAACACCACATGTTTAAAATCTATACACCGATATATAAACCACAATGTTACAAAACGCATTTAAAATATTTGAGTGTTTAGAATTAGAAATGCGTTGTAACCTAAACTCTTTTAGAGGGTAACCGTAATCAAATCAACATACTCAACAAAATAGTTAGCAAATGAATAATCTCATAAAAAATATCAAATTATATGAATGTTCTACAAATTCACTGACCTTTCTTACAGTTAGTGACGTCATGGGAATTGTAAACATCTGTTGTCAATGATACTCAACATGACCTATAACCCATACTAATTATTTTATTTATATTTAATAACTACATAGAAATCAACATCAAACATTCGGAAAAAATTGTTGACATCGAAGCACGGCCGGAACAGATATCCGAACCAATGTACTCATCTGTCCTTAATTGTGTTTGTATCAGAAGTTATGAAAAGATGTTTAGATTTACAAATCAACATGCATTGGAAATCACTAGGATGAACAAACAGTGACAGAGCCAATCCAAATGAGACATAAGTCGCAAATGCTGGTTTTTCACAATAGGCAGAAATTTAGAAACGGTCATTTTTGTTAAATTCTACTTTATTTAAGAACTATACAGTTGATGCATTCAACTTTCATACTACCTTGTTTTAAGATATATGATCACAATTGTTTTAAAAATGCAATTTAAAATGACCTTGCTTAGTCAATGTATACGGATAAACAATTTTCAAATGCAGTTTTCTCAAAACTTACATTTTGAATGTTCGAACTTCGATTGTTCATAACTTCGCAAGGAAACATCGTATGAAACTGATTTTTTTTTGCATGTTAAAGATAACAATGTGTAGTTTTATAATTCATAACAATCTCAATTTTCAATTTTCCGACTTATGTCTCATTTGGCTTGGCTCTGCCATTCATTGGATGACTACCCAATATGAAACATGCATCCTTTTTATCCATTTTATAAACCGGTTTTAGTTGTTTATTATGTGGATTGGTCGTTCACATCGATAATTATGATGAGGTAAAACAAATACAGCTAATGTCTGATTTGACCATTTTTCCGACGTGAACCCAGGTAATGTCAATGTTCTTCTATAAAACTATGTTGCGTAGTATTTGTTTGTGTTTAAAAATCAAGGTCAGATGATGTCATATCATACGTCCATATTGAGTTTGCTTTCCCTCAGGAATTCATGTTAGTAAGAAATCAAAACCAAAGAATATTTTGCAAAACAATTATGCTCAAAATAATCAGTCCGCCTCAACTTAATCACGCCTGATCGACAATATGACGTTTACAAAGAATTAAAAATTAAGATGTAACGCTGTTTTCTATTCGCTATCTCAAGCACGTTAGGCGTGGCTAAGAAACATGAATATTTAATTTGAAAGCACTGTTTAAAATGAGGCGCGCAAAAGTTTTACGTAGTACAAGGAGAGAGCCATACGTCCGATATTTTTGCATTCCATCACAGTTTGAAAGGGCCTACCAAGCAATTGCAAGTTTAACAGTAAAAAAAGTAAGTGTTTTCATTTTATAATAGTTATTTCTTCAAGTTCAGTGACCGAAGTTTAAAACAGTCTCGATCTTAATGTAAAAAAACATTAATACTAAAAAACAAAAATCTTATAAAGTACGGTATTATATAATGGAGGACCTAGGCATATGTAATTATATCAAACTTATAAAACCGATGGTACTATTTATTCATATCGATGTAATTAAAATATAAATTAAATCGTTTAATTTGATAGATACATACTACATACAACATTTTATTTTTTATGTGTATAATTGGTAATTCGTAATTAGTGTTTCAATATTTATTATTCATAGTTCTAGCATTTCTAACGTACATAACAATTGCGAATGCTTTGAATTTTAATTTTGAGTGCAAATATTCGATATTACAAATTGGATTGTTGAAGGTCTGCTTACTGAACGAGAAGTGATTGAAGGAAGGACAACATCGATAATAATTAATCATAGGCCTAACTAATATTGCAAAATGGTTGATACTGTAGCAGAACTGGAATATGTACTATATAAATCGTTATCATGAAAAAAATCAAATAATGTCATTATCAAAAGCAAATATTGTAACCGGTCACAATAGACTATTATTCATTCATTCATTCATTCATTCATTCATTTATCTTCATCATTCATCTTTTTTTATTTCGGAATTTCAAATCCATATAAAATATACACAACTAGAACAAAAAAAATAGTCAGTATGCCTAATAAATTTGTAGCCTAAACATGTAAAGTATATATATTATATCTTACTAAAAGATCCAGCATGATAAATTAATGATGATGTTTACGTGATTATTGTCTGTTGCGCAGGCAATAGTGAAAATGTATTGCCTGCGACGAGTCTTTAGTGAATGCATTGCATGTGGCTGAAGAAAATTTCTAAATTTACTGCAGACTGATCAAATGCAATATATTTCAATATTGCTTGAAGACAAACAGATTTAGTTACTTTATAATTCAATATGAGTTAAATATTGACCACGACGGTATACGAACATAATGGCTGACAAGTAATTGTGACGTCATCGTTTCAATACAGTATATTGCGTTTTAATAATTTTCAGTTCAGTAGATATAATTATATTTTTATACCATTATTTTCGAAATTAAATAAAAACAACCGTCACTATTTTTAGTATGCTATATATAGTATACTACCATAAGTGAATAAGTGACCAAATTCCAATGCTGGACTTGATTCGAAAAAAAATTTAAAAGACAATCTCTTTTTTTACACTAACACCTTATTGTGTATTACAAAGAAAACCATTCTCGGTATAAATATATACTAATGAATGTACTCAGAATCCGAAAGGTCCACTAATCAACTTCAAGTAAGAAAGTATAATGCATACTCCAAGCAATGAGATACACGCCTTCGTGACAAGATTCAATATTTCGACATAAATTATGTCATCATCAGGAATCATTCCTGATGATGAC
>JAOTQE010075919.1:0-16305 GCA_025631205.1 Nesometra sesokonis
ATAAGATATTTGTATATTACATTTAATCATGTTGGTGTTAAGCTTTGATTAGTTTAATTTAACTACACCTTAACACCTTTTGTCAATTATTTTTTTCCTTTGTTATTGGCAATAAATGTTTTAAAGTTAAAGTTGAAAGTTGAAAGTTTAATGCTGATAGTGTATGATAAATTATATACATTTAATTAATGTGAACCAACATTCAATGTAGTGGAGTTAAACCAAACATGCTGCAATACTAAGTTTAAGTATCACTGAGTTTAAAGAAACTGAATCTACACCAATGTTTTTCAATCAATAAATTAAGTATGTTTTTGTCACTTTTTGAATAAAAACTAATTGCATTTCATTTCTTGATGGACAACACATCTTTAAAATTAATGTTTTCAGAAAATTACAAAAAAATTAAAATGTTTTAAATCTGTTCTATTACAAACTGTTAAAATTTGAACCATGGTTATATTTCTATCGCCTGTATCAATGGTAACTGTACACTGTAAACATAATTGTGTAACCTCTGAAACAGTATTAATTCAATGAGAAATAGTTAATATTAGAAGTTTATGCTGATATGATTATTACATATAATTTCCAAACACTCCTACACTGATGTAGAATAAAACTTAACTTGTAAAGTTAAAAACACATGTTCTGTATACAGTATACTACAGTAGTCAATAACAACATTTTTTGTATCTTTTGTTCTGCTTTGACTCATAGAAGTAGGCCTAATAGAAGCTATGTAGTTACAATTAGTTAAAAGTAAAAAAAAATCCAAATTGTTGTGGATTTTTTTTTTCATTTATGTACAGTAATTAAAAATGGGACCAAAACATTGTTAGGTCTATCTTCAATATTTATTAAATGCAGTACTTATAACAATTTCAAACCATGGTTATATTTCTATCGCTTGTATCAATGGTAACTGTACACTGTAAACATAATTGTGTAACCTCTGAAACAGTATTAATTCAATGAGAAATAGAAGTTTATGCTGATATGATTATTACATATAATTCCCAAACAATCCTACACTGATGTAGAATAAAACTTAACTTGTAAAGTTAAAAACACATGTTCTGTATACAGTATACTACAGTAGTCAATATAATTAACAACATTTTTTGTATCCTTTGTTCTCCATTGAATAGAAGTAGGCCTAATAGAAGCTGTGTAGTTACAATTAGTTAAAAGTAAAAAAATCCAAATTGTTGTGGATTTTTATTTTTTAATTTATGTATAGTAATTAAAAATGGGACCAAAACATTCTTAGGTCTATCATCAATATTTATTAAATACAGTACTTATAAAAATTTCAAATCATAACATACAATGTAGCCTCCGAAACAAATGCACAGATTACAAGAAAACAGTTTTACACATTTTAATTATGGAATAAAATCAGTGTTGTTACTATATTATTGTGTTAACTTTACTACAATATTTCAAGGTGGTATGCTAAATAGCTACTATACCTCATTTAGTGTATTTTGCTCTTTAGAAAACGGTCAGTATTCATTATCATAAATAGTTAAAATGTTCAATGTGTTCACAAGTTTTACCACTAATACTGAAAAATTATAGTACCTAATTGTTTAATCTTTTTAAAATAGTTACTATTAAAAGAAATATTATACTAAATTTTGAAATTCTTCCATTAAAAATGTTTTTAAAGAAGTGTTAACATTTCATGTCACCTCCGAAACAATTAACATTGAAACCGAAAGCTCTGAAACATCAACATATGAAAATTTTAACTTTGATAACAATTTGTGAATTCTCTTGAAACTTGTATATTATTGTAGCCCTTACTAAGGTGAAATAATGCAATGGGCTTGACTTAAGCTTCACTCTATAAATATTTTAGAAATTAAAAAAAATGTGTTAAATTTTTAAATTACCAATAAAATTATAAATGGCGATAAATATTTTGTAGCCTGAAGAAATTATATACTTAAACCCTATATATTTGTTTAAATATAATAATAACCATCCACAAAAATGATACTTTGGGTTCAATTCATTGCAATTATTTTTCTAATTATCTTTGTTAACAAAAAATGTGTTTTTGTTATAATTCCCTACATGTACCATGCACATCACATGGTTACACAAAGAAACTAAGCTCCAAAATAACTAATTCCATAACTTCAGATCTTTACATGGTATGAGTAAAAATCGCACCAAGATGTTATGCGCAATTGTCAACAATACATGGCACCGACAAAATGCACAATTATACAGATACATGGGCTATACTATCCAAGATTTTGAGGAGGGAAGTGCTAATGAAGTCAAACCCACCTCAGAGCCAATTGATTGGGTGACAGTTTGATGTGCAAAAAATTAAAAATATGGCCAATATAGATGCTCGGCGGAAATGGTAATCCAAAACTTTTAAAGACGGGCATTCACTGCGACGGTTGCACGACTAAACAGTCACTCCCTATGTGTGTGGTTGCCAGACACGATGACAGTCTTCTACTCGTCGGCAACCACACAGAGAGCGATGGTTTAGTCGTACGACCGTCACACGACGCAGTGCCTGGCTTAAGTGACGCAATTTTAACTCAATATAATAGTCTCAATAGAATACAGTATGTCAATATTAGAAGTTTAGCAAAGTAAAAGTAACTAGTGTCAAAAAGATCTTCTGGTAACTTTGATACTGAACATTCAATTACAGTACACTATAAAAAGTTTATTCTAAGAAAGTGGCATGATGCAATATTAAGTTTTAAAATATATTTACATACTTTTATAATAAATCATAAATCTGAAATGGCCTTTTTGGTAAGTTTTAAAGTAACTGATAATTTAGAATAACGTAGGTCTATATGTAGTGCCTAGGTCAGAAAGTATGTTTCCAGTCATTATTTTAAATTAATTTTCATTAAGGTGAATATAAATGTTTTGTACGATTTGCCACCAATTTCGAGTTCATGTGACTAACTGCCAGAATGTAGTATTACTGGTCATTTCTTGAAAAAGTTTTCCATTACTGCTAATAAAAACATGCATGTTGGCAAAATAGGAACATGCATGTTGCTAACATTTTAAGATAAAAATAATAAAAATGGTCTACACTATTGGTGGTTATTAATTTTGGCAACAGCCATTTTCGGAATCAGTATAGTTAAATTACCCTAAAAATGCATGTTGCCAACTTTGAACATGCCCCTTGCATCGATTTCTAGAGGGATATTTACTATTATTTGCCTAGACTAATTTGTTAAATCACTTATGAAATGAAGAAATAAATGACCAAAATTGACACCTTTTACATACTGGTTACAACAATTATTAAAATGAAGACATAAGAACTACCATACACATTTACTTAATAATTAACGCACTTTAAATGACGGCCACTATTTGCACCATTTACCTACACAACTTATTAAAATGAAGACCACTATTTACAATATTTACTTATTGGTTACAATACTTACAAAAATGAAGACATGAGGACTACAAACTGCACTCAATTCAATTATTGATTAAATCACTTATTATGAGGACATAATGGCCACTACTTGCACCAATTACTTATTGGTTTAATCACAACATTAAAATGATGACATAAGATCCACAATCAGCACATTTGTGAGGTGTCGTGATGAAATGAGTCGTGTTGTACACCAGGTGATTTTGAGATATCAACAAAAATAGGCAGAAAGTCGTAATTTTATGAAAACGAGTTTTCAGTTGTTTTGTTATGTTTAATGCTTAAATTTTATAAGTAAAAACTTCCTGTTTATGTTTATTTACAATAAACATGTTTTTTTAGCTACATTTGGTAAAGGTTATTTTTCAAAGTCAATGGAAAAACATACAGGAATTCAACAGTTGTTTATCTTTAAAGTCGAGTTTCTCTAAAGTGTGTTTTCATATATGTATATTTTAAAATCATGTTTCTATGGTTATACTCAAGCTATGAACTTCATTTAAAAACCAGTTTAAAGCTTAAAATCTCTTCTGTCCAAATATATCAATAACTCAATTTTGATTTTTTGTACAACACGACTCGTTTTGTGGTGACACCTCACATTTTACCTATTGGTTATACTAATTATTAAAATGAAGACATAAGAAGCACAATCTGCATTATTTACATACAGGTACATCAGTTATTGAAATGGAGACATAGGGACTTATTTATTAAATCACTTGAATGAAGACAATGACCACTATTTACACCACTTATTTATTAATTCACTTATTAAACTGAAGACATAATGACCACAATCTACACCTTGGTCATCACTTATTAAAATGAAGACAAGAGCCATAATCTGAATGTCTTACTTAGTTACATCACTTATTAAAATAATTTCTTCCCAATTGGTTTATGAAGAAAACAAACTTTTTAGTTCTCTGTACTTGTTTTAATTCGAAAAACTTTTAACAACTGAATGCGGAATTGTGCCAAATATATTGTATACAAAAATGGGTTCAAAACTAAATTTAAAAGCAGACAATTTAAAAAAATAATCACAAATAACTTAACTTCAAAATTAATGTCTGATAACATTTTAATAAAGAACAAAGTCAGAGATGGAAACCAACCAATAATGTATGCAGAACTTATCGCAAAAAATACCTTTAATGTTTTGACATGAACAGCCCCTGTTGAATGAGTCGATGTTGAGGAAGAAATTGTTCTTCTTTGTTTAAAGAGTTTACGAATAATACTACCATAAACAAATATTATTGTTATTAAAGAAAACATAATGGAAAGAAAACGACATAGTGCTATAATTTTAAGCATAACGTCAGGTATTACACAAAAAAAGAGACTGTTGTCACCAATGTCACCTCCTCTTATTACTAGAGTTTGTGGATTTAAAAGAATTCCAAAAATCCACATAGAAATTATCATCTTGTATGTATGCTTCTCTGTGTAATTAGCTTCAAACCAGTAGGGTTTCATTATAGCCAAGTATCTCTCTATTGAAATTAATGACAGATTGAGGTTAGATCCAAAACAAACTCATTATTACACAGTAGAAATCCAAATGTATGTCAAAAACTTCAGCAGGTACAAAAAATATGAAAAATAAAAGACAGCCTAGAGAGTCAAGTAGCGATTGGTTGAAAATCAGCAATCTTGTGCTCCTAAGAATCGACTTAACTCCAAAAATAACATACAGTACAAGTGCATTAATGATAAAACCAACAACTGCAATGCTGTATTTAGTCTTGACAACTATCCAACTGTTATCTGTCAAATTGAATGCCATTTTCTTTTTTTCTTTTGTGTCAATAGTTCAGTATTAATCTTCTAATATTTGTTTGTACTCCTCTTAATGCTCTCTCTAGTTTGACTTGTAGTACTAATGTTAGATGTATATCTAGGCCTATGGTTAAATAAACATCTTCCAATAAAAATTTCACTTTGACCATGTCTTAAAAAATCCTAAAAACCTGAAGCCACACCACCCATGATAATGGATAAATGCAAAAATATATTTGAAATATTTACCATCTGTAAAACTCATCACCCATAATTACCTCATTAAGGTTTAATCATTTAATTCAAGATACACACAAACATCATTAAAACCACATTTACACAAAATTATTAATTGATTACTTTATCTATCTATCTATACCTTTCCAATTAAAGGCAGACACTGAAGCAAAAACTTTTTTGATGTTGTTTGAGTACATTTAAATAACAAAAGAATACAAAAAAAGGCATGAAAAAATATCTAGGTTTTACGAAAAATTAAAGAAAACTGAAGAATTTCTCTATCACAATTTTGAGGTTATTTTTATTCATGTTTTTTTCCACTGGCTGAGGAGTTCTAATTTTAGTAGACACCGCGCCGCTTAGTGGAGCTTACCGTAAGCAAGGCGCAAGCTAATCTGCGGCATAACGACCAAGGTGTTTGGACACAAGGCGTAACGCAAGTCATAAGCAATTTTAAAATTGCCGCTAGTGGTGTTTTCTATGACCAGTGATCCGTAATTGATTGGCCAATGCAAACTGACTGCAAATTGTGATTGGAAAACGCGTAACACAAGGACAAAACCATTCAGGTGTACAAGGCGTAGCTCCGTAGCTTACACTAAACCGGGGTTTGCAGGGAGCACAAGTTACGCTCCGGATTAGGGACGTTAATCGCCAGCTAGTTCAGACACAGATAATCGTCTGCCGCATATGTTATGCTCCACTTAATCATTGAGTCTCAACATAGCCTCAGAGGAACAAGCTCAGCAAATAGTAAGAGATACAATTCTAAAGGCTAAAATCAATTACGAAGATAATCTAGTCAAACAGATTAAATCCGAGCCCAAGAAATGAAACTTTTTTAATTATTCAAGACGTTTTACTCGCTCTTCTTTTACAATCGATGTAATTGAAGAAGATGGTGTTAAGATTTTTTATGACACAGCTAAAGCAGAATTATTGAATTCTTTTTTTTTGTGAGGTTATGACGAATGAACCAGATTTGTCAACTAATTTACCCTTTGACCCTCCTCCCACTCAAGCCATCTATGATGTTGCTTTTGATGTGGGAAATGTTAGAACCAAACTTAAAATGTTATGTTATAACAAAGCCAGTGGCCCAGACGGGATAAATGTCAATGTCCTCTGTGAGGTGGATAGTTTGGATCTTCCACTTTTCTTAATTTTTAAGCATTCTCTCTCTTTTGATCAGATTCCACAGTCTTGGAGGGATGCACATGTGTCTCCCATCCAAAAAAGTGTCAAGATCTTCATGTAATAACTATCGTCCAGTGTCCCTGACCAGTCAGGTGGTTAAAGTGCTTGAGCGCTTAATCCTGGATTCCTTGCTGGCTCATGCTGAGACTAACAAGATTTTGTCATGTCATCAACATGGGTTCCAAAAAGGTTGTTCATGCATCACTCAACTTCTTGAGTATCTATCTGACTGGGTAAGGGCTTACAAAGAGAAACTGCGTGGTACGGACACTATTTACTTGGATTTTTCCAAGGCATTTGATAGTGTTCCATACCAAAGGCTCATTTTTAACTTGAAAAACTGGGTGTTAAAGGAAAAATTCTAATGTGGTTAAAGAGCTTTCTGATAGGTAGGTGCCAACATGTGATTTTAAGGAATGGGGTATCTAGTTGGAAAAAAGTTGTTAGTGGGGTTCCCCAAGGCTCTATCTTGGGCCCGCTACTTTTTTTGTTGTATGTTAACGATCTCCCGGACTCGGTCCAAGCTACTGCTAAACTATTGGCCGATGATACCAAGATTTATAGGATTATCAATACTACGAAGATTGTGAACAGTTGAAAGAAGATCTGAACAAATTAGTGGCTTGGTCCAACTTATGGCTTTTATGTTTTAACAAAAAAAATGTGTTGTATTAAGATTCTTTTCTGCTTTTAACTATATCTACTTTTTAAATGGCTCTAATTAAAAAAAACTCGTCAAAAAGATCTTTGTGTTTGGGTATCTAATGACATAAAATTTCATCACCATACTGATATAATTTTCTCAAAAGCACATCAAAGCACAAAAATTTCTATGATAGTGTTTTTCTAATTTTACTGCAGCAAAAGTTTCCATTTTATATATGGTAAATCTATCATTCGCCCCACTTTGGAATATGCCTCTCCTGTCTGGTCCCCTAACCCCTTTGAAAAAAAGTAACACTCTCCAACTAGGTTATACCTGTCAATTTTTTTTGGCTCCAATTCGTGAGACAAACCCCCGCCTCCAATGTTCTGGCATGTTCTCTCCTATTTCGGTATGACAAGCAAAAAAAAAAAAACAAAAAACATCATTTGACCGTTTTTTGATGCTTATGCGTATATTGCCAGTGTTTTGGGAGCCGTTTTTTGCACTATATTGTTTCATGCGTGGAAAAAACTCTTGAAATAGCTGTTTTCAGTGAGGATTCTGCTAATGCGTGAGAAAAAATTATTTATGCGTGAGACGTCCAAAATAGGCTCCAATGAGTGAGACTCACGTATAATGCGTGAGAGTTGGCAGGTATACTAGGTGGGTCTACCATGTTACATTACTATGAAGAGCTACCTAGCAGCACAGTAGTGTTATTGGTACCTTAAGGTCATTAAGTGATTGTTGTGATGTCAGTTTTAATTAGTCTGAATCTCTATTAATGGCTGTATTTTCCTATGTATATTTCCTATTGCTGACACCATATCATTGGTAGTCTCCCTTGAGAGGGGAGATGACCTTGTGTTAATTGAGAAATTTATGGGTTTTGGTCATAGTAGGATAATAATGCTAATGTATGTGAATGGTAGTTTTCATAGGGTTAACCCTGTTGACTACCTACATCTACCTTTTCACTACTATTATCTACCATGTTAACCCTAGTTGCAAGTTGTTATTTTTTCCAAAGGTCAGAACAATTTTAACACTGATTAAAATTATAAACCATTAATCAATGTCATTGAATGGTGAGTTACATCATATATTATGTTAGCTGTCTACCTGTCCTACGGACATCATCCAGCTATCATCCTCCTCATCATCTTCTTTGTTGTTGTTGTTGTTGTTGGTGTATTATTGAAGTCAACTTATAATATTGTAGGCAAGTAAATTTTGGTTTTAAAAAATTGGTTTTAAAATTCACGAGAACCATTGGTTCTCGTAAATGATTTCTGCGAGAACCAAAATTGGTTCTTGTATTGTGACGCGAAATTCTAAGCCTGTATTACTGTAGTTTCCGTCACTTTCATACTGTTTTCCCCACACTATGTATAAAAGCATAATCCACCAGCGGTTTTTTTCTGCACTAGACTTCCACACTTGAAGTCTGTTAGAAGAGACTACACAACGTAATTTTTATTTTACAGTAATATTATTATATTACGAAGTCTCAATTTCTCTACTTAAAAAAAAGTTGGTTTGCCTAAGCATCGAACACGAACCCTATGTTCAACAGTCAATAAGCTACCGTGTGAGCCACAAATCAGTCTGCCGACATGGGTATTTTTAACATACTGTATACGTTGTTATTTTCGCGTACAGAATTTTTCACGATTTCCCACTTTGTTGACGTTTTCGCACGTTGATATTTTCGCGGATGCCATTTTAGCTAAAAGTTGCATTCTAGGCATAGTGCCTAGGACTAATTAACTACAGCAGAATCACAATCTTTTCTACTTAAAGAAGCTTAAATCCCTATCATTAGGCAGCCGTTTCTGCTACTGCCTAGCCTTTTACTAGGCCTAGGCTAAGACTAAGTAAAAGGGCCCCAAGTAATAGGGCTAGTAGCCTATACCCTTCGTGATGCAGTAGATATTGTTCAGTACTAGGCCTAGTAAATGAGAAAAATGGCTGTTTCTATCTTTTTATTTCAGAATACCAAATTTTTCGTACTGTAGTACATACAGTGCATCATCGCAAGCACCACTGCAACATCACAGTTCGTCATTCGTCGATTTTGAGCATGTGGAAACTCCCTTGCGGGTTGACGAGTAGGGTGCCACCAACATTGTTTACAGTTTTAGTAACTTAAAATTTGACACTTTCGCAAGTTGATATTTTTGCGGTAAGCTTCTCGTTCGCGAAATTCGCGAAAATTAAACCCCCGCGAAAATAACAACTTATACAGTACTGTACTTGATCCTAACCCAAAAACTAGTCTCATTCATCCAGGACGCACATTACGATAAATGGAGGAACTCTCGTAGAAATTGTCGTACGGAAAAAAAATAATCACAACCCAACCCGCTGCCATCCATAAAATACAAGTTCCACTAGGCTCTTTTTCACAGCCGTCGAAATTTTCATGGTGACACGATGGTCAAAGGTCAACTTAATGCAACAAGCACTGAACGGAATGCAAAAAGCGCTGAACGGAATGCAAAAAAGTGCTGACTGCAAAAAGCGCTGAACAGAATGCAAAAAACGCTGAATGGAAAATGTGATGAACTGAATGCAAAAAGTGCTGAAGGCAAAAAGCGCTGAACTAAATAGAAAAGCGCTGAACAGAATAAAGAAAGTGCTGAACTGAATAGAAAAAGTGCTAACTGAATGAAAAAAGCACCGATTGATAAAAGTACTGAATAGAAAAAGCACCGAACTGAATGAAAAAAGCGCTGAACAGAATGAAAAAGCGCTGAACAAAATGAAAAAAAAGCGCTAAACTGAATGCAAAGAGCACTGAACAGAATAAAAATGTGCCAAACTGAATGAAAAAAGTGTCACTGAAGGCTTTAAAAATGTTCTATACAGGTGGGCCTTCACATTTTGTAGCTATAGACCTTGATTTGCCGATTTGTTTGTTATAGAAAAAAGTGAAATATTTTTTTAACCCTGCCTCGGGTTATATGGGAGATTTCTGAAGTGTTTTTTTGTCAGAAATTTGTATTGTGACAGTAGCTGTAATGGTTTATTGGCATTTTAACTGTTGGCAAGGCCTAAAAAATGGTGTTGGCAGAATGGACCCTGAGCTGCGGTAGGGTAGGGCTCCGAAAAACCATGTCGATCGGCGACAGTCATTTTCCCTAGCCTAGGTAGGCATGTAGTCTAGCCTTACTGTAGTACCGTTGTAATGACAATGTTGAAAAGTTTTGACAGGCATTATTAGTGATATTTTGAAATAAACTATATAAATAAAGCAATACGCACATTTGAAACTCACATTTAATAAAGAAACTTTAATTAAATAATACAATACTCGCTTTTAAAATAAACAATGTTGATGGGAGAAACAAATACAACCGTTGTCAGCTGGGCTACTTTGCTATCTGAGTGCATACACATGGGTTGAATCCCAATCCAGTGTGACAGCGCGGAAGGATTTTGTTAATATGCACTGTAGGCCTAGAGACCAGAGTGCAAATTATTAATATTTAGAGATACTCTGAAAGGCATAAGCGCCGAGACAAAACATTGAAAAGTACATGAAATACATGAATAGTACATGAATATCTGGAAGACCTACTTTTTAGGCGTAGGAACGTTTTACAGCCGACGATACAACACGGGGAGCCGGTCGGGTATTTTAATAGAGTGTTTTTATTAATTGGCTGTCGTAGAAAACAGGATTTATGTCCGGGATATGCTCTTTTGTTAGTGGACCAATTGAAGAGCTTCGATTAATTATTTTTTGTTGTTATTGATTGTAAATTACAATTATACATATTTCGAAAGATGTATTTAGACATATGTCAACAAAACACATGCAAATCTGGATCTAGTTTTTTAAGTGTATGCACTTTTTTTTGAATAAGTGACCACCAGAACTAATTAAAATAAGTTTTTAATTAATTTATTTAATGACATGGATAGGGGAAACAACACATACCCTATTACCTGACCAGTACAAATGTGAAAATTCAGTGAAAATTTGACTTCAATCGGCCCACTAACAAAAGAGGAGATCCTGAACACAAAAAATCGTCAGACAGAAAGACAGACAGACAGACAGACAGACAGACATACAGATAGATAGATAGATAGGTCACAGACATTTGCACCATTGAACTGTTTATAATGGTTATAATGTTACTGTAATTTGTTAAATCACTTAATAAAACGAAGGCAATGAACACCGTGTTCACCACTACTTACTGTACTGAAATGAAGACATAATGACCACAATCTACGCCTTGGTCATCAGTTATTACACAAGACATAAAGCCTGGTATCCTGTCGATCGTTATTCCAAAAAATGGCGATTTGAAACGGCGATATTGATCGTTAATTTTGAAAAATGACTAATTTTACAATGATCGAGAGCAAAAGGGGTGACTTTTGACGTTAAGAAAATTTTGACAATTTAAACTAAGTTCAACTCTGACGATGCGGATTGTTAAATTTGAGTGGTCGTGAGGCAAAACTGCCCACGGCAAGAATTTACATGTTTTGGGCCTAGAAATAAATCACACATTTTGTTTACTTAAAAAAAAAATTGCAGTTGAAAAGTTTGTTAAATCTGTTTTATTGTGATTTTAATTTATCGCGAAGATTTACGAATTTCGTAGTAAATAGCAGAATTATAGCAGTGCAGTATGATTTGAATTTTATCATTAATTTTTTTAACTTTTTTATAACGATTCAAAACGCTGTTTCAAATCGGCGATTTTGGAATAACAATCGACAGGAAAACAGGCTTAAGAACCACAAATCTGCACCTTTTACTTTTGGTTACAACACTTAATGAAGATATGATGACTACTATATGTATTTATTGTTTACATCACTTATTAAAATGAAGACATAAAAACCACAATCTGTACCATTTACTTATTGGTTACATCACTTAATGAAGAAATAAGGACACAATTTGTAATTATTTACTTATTGGTTATATCACATAAATAAAGATATAAAAATATTTAACTAATTTCTTCACAATTGGTTTGTGAGGAAAACAAACTTTTTAGTTCTCTGTATTTGTTTTAATTCGAAATATACTGTATACAAAAATGGGTTCATAACTAAAATTTAAAAGTAAACAGTTTAAAAAAAAAGAATAAAAAATAATACTTCAAAATTAATGTCTGATAACTTTCTAATTAAGAACAAAGTCAGCAATGGAAACCAACCAACGATGTATGCAGAACTTATCATGAAAAATACCTTCAATGTTTTAACATGAACAACTCCTGTTGAATGAGTCGATGTTGAGGAAGAAACTTTTCTTTAATCCGAAAGGTCCACTAATCAACTTCAAGTAAGAAAGTGTAATGCATACTCCAAGCAGTGAGATACATGCCATCGTGACAAGATTCAATATTTCGACATAAATTATGTCATCATCAGGAATGAAAGTTTGTCCATAAAATTCCAGCTTTTAAGCTCCATTGCCAAAAGCGCTAACCAATCAGAATTGTTATTAAACTAAAACTATAATTATTAAACCATAACTAACCTAAAATATATGAAATCAAAGCAAAACTATGGTCCCTCAGTGACTGCAAAATTGCTGAGGGGCCGCACTCCTCAGCAAATAGTACTTTTGTAGTCACTTTGGGACCCACTGTTTTAACAAGAGCTTTTAATCGCAGTATATATTGTATACTATTTGCACCATTTACTAATTGGTTAAATCACTTACTAAAATGAAGACTTAGAAACCATAACCTCTACTTATTGGTTACGTAACCGGACACCTCCCATAACGAACACTACTTCAAAAACCGCTTTGTTCTTCCTATCTAAACAGAGCAGTTTAGCTCGCTTGTAAGCGGACATCTCCCGTAAGCAGACACGGACACTTTTTGTCTTAAAATTTAGATTGTTTTGTTTGTTAATTTACCTCCCATAAGCAAAAATCCCAAAAAATGTAGTGATTTTTCTGTACAAGGAATACAAATAACATTGTCCTTATAAGGTGATTGCTAAGAATCATATTACTGAACCAATCTTTAAAATGAAAAAAAAAATTAATAAAATATAGATCTATGCTATGTCTAGGCATTTGAGAGCCCATTTTGTTGGAGAATGCCATGAAATGTGAGTTATAAGGATGTATACATAATTTTACAACTTTGGCCCTCTATCGGCATAAATTCTCATAAGCGGGCACCTCCCATAAGCGGACATTTTTCCTGCACCCGAGGGTGTCTGCTTATGGGCGGTTCAACTGTAAGAGTATTAACTAATTGCTACACAATTGATTAGTGAAGAAAACAAATCAATCAGTTTCCTATACATTTCTTTGAAAAACTTTCATCAACTGAATTCGGAATTGTGTCAAATATATTGTATACAAAAATGGGTTCACAATTAAATTTAGAAGTACACAATTTAAAAAAATACTCACAAATAATACTTCAAAACGAAAGCCTAATAACCTTCTAATTAAGAACAAAATCAGAGAAGGAAACCAACCAATGATGTATGCAAAACTTATCGCAAAAAACACCTTTAATGTTTTGACATGAACAGCCCCTGTTGAATGAGTCGATGTTGAGGAAGAAATTGTTCTTCTTTGTTTAAAGAGTTTACGAATAATACTACCATAAACAAATATTATTGTTATTAAAGGAAACATAATGTAAAGAAACTGATACAGTACTGTAATTTTAAACAAAAATCCGGATAATTTACAAAAAAATACATTGTTCTCATCTTCACGTCCTCTTATCACTATGGTTTGTGGATTTAAAAGAATTCCAAAAATCCACACAGAAATTATCATCTTGTATGTATGCTTCTCTGTGTAATTAGCTTCAAACCAGTAGGGTTTTATTACAGCCAAGTATCTTTCTATTGCAATGAATGACAGATTGAGGTTAGACGTATGTACTACAGTCCAAAACAAACTCAGTATTACACAGTAGAAATCCAAGTGTATGTCAAAAAGTTTAACAGGTACAAACAGCAACAAAAATAACAGACAGCCTAGAGAGTCGAGCAGCGATTGATTGAAAATCAGCAATCTTGTGCTCCTACGCATCGACTTAACTCCAAAAATAACATACAGTACAAGTATGTTACCGACAAAACCAACAACCGAAATTCCGTATCCAGTCTCTACAACTATCCAAGCGGTATCTGTCAAATTGAATACCATTTTCTATCTTTTGTGTCAATAGTTCAGTATTAATTGTTCGAATATTTACTTGTACTCAGATAAGTTTGACTTGTACCATTGTTAAAAGTATATCTATGGTTAAATGCCTACTTCCAATAAAAAATTCAGCTTTACCAATG
Source organism: Nesometra sesokonis (assembly GCA_025631205.1). NCBI lineage: Eukaryota > Metazoa > Echinodermata > Crinoidea > Comatulida > Antedonidae > Nesometra > Nesometra sesokonis. The sequence continues at coordinate 14,622 of JAOTQE010075919.1, forward strand.
TCTTAAAAATTCATAAAAACCTGAATCCACACCAATTAATGATAAATTCAAAAATATATTTGAAATATATACCCTCCACAAAACTCATCACCCATAATTACCACATTAAGTTTTAATCATTAATTTTAAGATACACACAAACATCATTAAAACCACATTTCCACAAAATTATTAATTGATTACTTTCAGAAATCTATATCTTTTAAACGAGCATCGCAGAAATATTGAATCTTTAAAATTTATAGCTAGGAAGTTGTTATTCTTCATGATTTTATAAACTGATACTGTAAGTCATCAATTTTAGTGACCACAATAATTTTTGTTATTTTCAAAAATCCCAAATTCATGATTGCCATATGTACAATTTTCTTCCATATTAAACTTGTATACCAAAATCAAACCCAATTCTTTGAGATTAACAATTTAATTCAGTAAACTTTGCAAACCTTAATTTTCACAAGTGAAGTTTTTATATGAAAAGTTAGAGCACTATTGATTAAAACTTATACTACTGAGCTAATTTAACTCATTACATTTAATCATTGATAATGAGAAGCCAATATAATTGTAATAAAAAAACCCTCTACATTATCAATAATTCCATTATAAAACCATTATTTAAAATAGAACCAATAGAACTGAACAATTTGAAGCCACTTTAAAGGTTATGACAAGTAATTGGATGCTATTGGTAAAAAGCATTCATTTTTTATATCAATTATAGAAGTGATTTTAGTTTTGTACCCATACTCTCTTCATATGTTGACGTCACGAGTCTTCAATTCTAATCGTTTTTTTTAATATCGCTTGCTATTCCATCCTGAATGAAACAGATTTGACCAATGACATTTCATTTTTTTTTTAACTTCTTAAAACGAAACACTCATACATATGCAGAATTGTTGAAATAGAATCTGTAAAAATTCCAAAATTTATTTCTTTTTCATATTAACAGTAAATTCTATATATGTAAGTTTTGTATCTATTCTATATATTTTTTAGGACAAAATTAGTGCATTAGTGTCGAGCAATTGAACGGTCATATACCAGTTGGCAATGTGACAATAAAATACAAAGAAAAATGTTTTGTGTATTATTAAATCTAGTCATAGGCCTATTTTGGAGTACTAAAGATGAATACCCAATCACTGACGATAAGTAAATTTTAAGGTGAAGATTTTACTTGAGGTGCCGTACGAGCTAGGCCTAGGCCTGCCTAGTCTAGAGTTCTAGCCTAGGCTCATGCAGCCTTATACCTCCCTGCTTATGCTATCGATTTAGCCTATACACAGGCACTTCCAAAGCATTTTTTTTTAATGCTTGGCATAGCCCGTCTAGGTAAGTCTAATTAATAAAAAAAACTTAAAACAATTAGAATATAATGATAGTTCATCATATAATTGCTGGTCAAAAATACTAATTCAGTAATCATTATCTAAGTAATCTACACTGTATGTATAAGGTATATAAAACAAATACTGACTGCTCTATATTTTAGTGATTTTAGTTTTGTATCCATATGTGGCAGAGCCAAGCCAAATGAGAATAAGCCGGAAAATTGAAAATTGAGTTTTTTTATGAATTGTAAAACTATACATTAATCAAGTTCAAGCAGTTGGCGCAGCGGTGGCGTTTCGGGCTTCCAATCACGAGGTCGGTGGTTCGAGACTCACTCAGTCAGCTG
>JAOTQE010075941.1:0-16301 GCA_025631205.1 Nesometra sesokonis
TAGGCTAACGATGCGGCGATTCGTTTGATCTGTCAAAAACGGCGCCAAGATGCATTACGATTACAAAACAAAAAAGAAAACACCTTAAAATGTCTGTAAAATTCAATTATTTGTCCATTTGTTGACTTTGAGTAAATATGAAGTGAATTTTCTTACCGGCAATCATAAAATTCAAGAAATCGATGTAAAATATCAACAGTACAGTACCGTAGGCCGGATAATCCCGTTGAGGAGGCTCAGACTATATCGTCCACTGTAGTGCAGGCTCGGGTGGGTGTATTAACACCCCTGCTTGATTCACGTCAGCAGAGCCTGCCTAAATTGGTATCAAAATTACTTGTAAGAAGTCACCCTGGAATTAATTTGACGGGTCCAGCATGTTGACCTACATGTATTATCTATATACGATGTCCAGTATTCAAATAATAATCACGTAAACTGCAAATAATTAGACCTTAGTATCATCTGAAAGCCCTTGATGTTACTAAATCTCCAGATCTCTGTGGCTATTATTATTGGTTATTGTATAATGCCGTGTATGTATACCGTACTAAGTCATAATCAAAGAGGAAAAATATATAAAATACTATAAGATATTACATAACGAGATATTTACAAAACAGGAAAAATATATAAATTTAATATCTTAACTAATTAATAAAATTAAAAATTATTGTAAAATAATAATACAAAAATGATGGCATTTATCATCAGGGCTCAAGACGCCTGCCTACAGCAAACTATCGAAATCATAATTTGATATTTTAGGGTAGAATATGTTAATACATGTAGTTGTCCACTGAGTACATGGAAAGTGGTTGATTTGTGCAATAAAAGTTGACACATTTGCCTTTACTTGACAACAATAAATATTTTTATTGATGATATCTATGAAGACATCATTCATCTATTGCTGATCATATCATTTGGAACTCCAATAGTCAATATCATGCACAGTGCACAAACATTAGTTGAAAATCGTCACATACATAAAATATAAGGATATAAAATGGCAATCTATAAACCACATCTCCTTAATATGTCATTTGCTCCTTCTCTATTTGTATAATAATATAATAACATATTTGGAATGTGCAAAACATGAAAGGATTTGTCAAGGACATGGAATTGTACATAACTAAACTTGTACACTGGAATGCCATGGGATTAATAAGCCAGATTTTCTTGGATGTTTATGCAAAAAACATATTTAAAAAATGTCAAGTCCTTGTACAAAAAAGAAATTTCATGGTTTTATAACTTTTGCGTATCAATTATTAGCTTCTATGGCTTCAGTGTTTCATTGATCAGTTGTCTACCCAGAACATAAAACACTGCAAATTGAAAGCATGGCGCTTACCTCTCCATTCATTTGGATTGTGAACCACAACCACTATGCCTAATGCTCCCCTTATGACTCTTAATTTATCTTATTCTAATTAATACAATTGATATTTTTATCATCCAAAAAATGTGTTGTTTGTTACCATGGAATTGTCATGTAAAACATTATGCTGCTTTATTTCTTCAGGCCAAAAACCAAGATCAATGTTTTCCAGAAATCCATAAAAACATCTAATTGCTCTTTACAAAATGCTTACGGCAAAGTAAATTAATATTTCACAACAAATGTATAGTGAAAATGATGTGTACAATAAAGTGGTTATCGATCAGTTGGTGGCGTAGGCTTATTTCCTGTATAGTTTTATACTTGCTACCTATAATTACAACTATGAATTAATACTGTGTTGCTAATGATTATTAATGAAACTGTAAATTGTTTTTTCATTGGCTTTCAGTCTCAAGGTCCTGGGTTCAAATATTGTTCTATTTTGGTGTTTTTAGACTCAGAAATATTGGTCGGTCTGTCTGTCAGTCTTTTGGTTTAGTCATATTTGTGCCCTTTAAAAATAAAGGAAAAAACATGCGCCTATAACAAGGTAGTTACTACCAAAATTAATGGTCCTTGTCCTAAAAACATATGTTTAGTTAGTTGATAGTTATCAAATAATAGTTAGATTTTTAAAAATAGTTGGATTTTTATAGCGCATAATGCAAAAAGCCTCTATGCGCTCGGTGATAGAGTAAGTTGCTTTAGTGATAATTGCATATATGTTCTATCATTATATGTCTTGACATTTAAGAAATAATAAAGTTTTCGTGGGTGCATAAGTCCACCACAGTTCCTCTGTAAGACGCACAAGAAAACCTAAAACAGAAAATTACCGTAAACCTAATCTAACATAACAGACCAAACCCTTTACCACTGCATTCCGTTTACTAGCAATTTAAGGTGCACAGACCGGCTAGTACATAACTAACAGGTGTTCACAATAATATGGGCAACTGACTAGACAGAATAGACAAAACTACCAAAAAAAAAGAAAAAAAAATGCATCTTGACAGACAAATCGTTATGTATTTCCAAGATTTTTTAGATGCGGAAAGCGTCTTTATAAACAGCTTTTCAAAAATGTCTGTCGGTCTGTCTGTCTGTCGGTCTTGTCACTGTTTGGGTTTTGTTCTTTCCATATGAAATTTATGATAACCGGCATTGTATGGGTGTCACTTTAAATATCTATGAGATATGAAACAGTTAATTATCAACTAGTAATATATTAACATTAAAATTGAAATAAAATGTCATTATAAATGCACTTGTAAATGTTTATTTCACTGTTAAAACTGTATACAACATATTATTTTTCAATCTAGAATTATGCAAATTGCGACTAATGCTTCAGGCTACACAAATTGGTGACTTTTACGTCTCAGGCTACTACATTCTGCGACTATCCCCTCAAGCGTAGTTGCAGAAATTTGAAATTTGCATAGCAGGTGATGTTACAGTAACTCTATAAATCCAAGTACGATGAAGAATTACTTCATTTGGTTGCTGATTTTGCTTGTATAGCTTTGGATCCTTAGCCAAACTCTGACCTTTAATCGCCTTGTATATTTAGGCAGTTGGAAAATATGGATACTAGCCTAGTTTTGTTGGATAGATAACAGTGATGGTGTGCAGTGCTCAACCAGTTAGTGACACTGACCAACTACTGCCGCTAGCCTAGGCCTAAATCACCTTAAATGTAACTGTATTTTACACTTCAAATAACAATATTAGTCTGATGCTTGAAAGCATGCAATCCGACAATAAGACACGGAAAGCTGTGCACAGTATAAATAAAAGAAAGTTAATACTTTGTTAATTTGTGCCTTGTTTCTTTATCTTCTTCACTACCTAAAATTGTGAATTTATTTTTCATCCAATTGGCTTTGAAAAATTTATTTAAAATAAATTTGATAGAAACTTTTGCATTCAACATAATTAAAAAATAAACATACTTTATAGGTAGTATTTTCCCGTCTGACGTAGATTGTACTGAGTTGAGAAATTCACAAAATATCTTTGAAAGTTGTTCTCAGGTGGGACACGAACCTACATTTCACTAGCCTGGTGTCCATACCACTAGACCACAAAGCTTGATAATTTTTTTCCTCAACAGTGAAATCAGTATAATTTAAAAAATATTTCTAAAAAAAATTTCTATACCAAACTTCTTCCTACTTTAACATTTTAATTTGTTGAACTTATGGTGAACTACTCATGACTTGTAGCCTACCACTTCCTTAGTGGTCTTACCCACTCTGCATGGAGCATTCCCAGTTAGTAGCAGTGGTGTACCTGTTAAAGGGAGGGAGCTGTTCTGAAGGTATTTCGTAAGTTGGACATGTTCAGTGTGCTCCCAAGAGGCCATTAGATGTCATTTGACATGCTAATATTATTTATGTGAATTAGTCAGGTTTCACAGACTTTTTTTCCAATTTCCCTGCCTTTGTAGTATATGCTTCCACTTACTGTTTCTGATTGCTACTGACTCTTGTTCATTTCTGCCTCCAGGGCGGTGCAAAAATCATTAAAGTGGTTTATACCTTCAATAATACTAAAATGAGCTACAATTTCTTTAGCATTGATGAGAAATGTTTTCATCTCTACAATGATTAATATAGAAGCATATCAATATATGAGAATTATGAGTAGGTGGTGGCCTATATACTGTTTCCATGGTTACATATTGGTACTATTATTTTACATAATACGAGTACGTGTTGCAATAATTTTGCTATCTTTTCCCATCAAGGCCAGTGGGAATGAAGGTTTATGGTTTTGTTGTTATGGTTAGTGGTTTTTATTCTTCACAAAATGTGTGAAATATTGCTACCTTGTTTTATTTTTGTGATGGTAAATAAAGGAAAAGAATATAATTTCACACCCACAAATTGTGTAGGTGTTCACAAACGTAGCTAAACCTTAATTGGTGTCATATAAATATGGGTCAAACTTGATTAGAAAGGATTCGCCCAGTTTCCTTACAAATTCTAATATAATTTGCTTCATTGTTTGACATTAATTTAAAATTTGATCAGTTTGCACAAGGGCATCTGTGAAAATATCATGTACATTTTTTGTTAGCCAATTTGTGTATGATAAAGTTGGTGATAAGTTGATTTTTCAATTTCAATTTCAATGTAACATTTATTTACTTCCTTCCAGTATAGTAATAACATTAAAAACAAAAATATAATTATACAGTGTATCGTATATAGGAATTTAAAGGAAGTAGGCAAATGCCTGAAAAGAAACATGTCTTGTATTGGGCTATCCTATATAAATTAAATACAATGGGTTGACGAGATGAATTGTACTAGACAAAAAAAATAGGACCCAACAGGGTCGTTATAGGACAATAATATTAGAAAAGAAAAAAAATAAAAATAAAACAATCAAATTGACAGATAAAGGCAGCAGATCATATTTTAACTGGTAACTAGTACAGTATATTAATACTGATTACGGTCTGTGATTTAAATAATGTAACTATTATTATTGTTTACTTAGAAAATCTAGGCTATAAATATTTTCAGTATGGAAGATCACAAGTTTCATACAGAATCTGATATAACACTGACTACCCTTAAGCATGGAATCACAGTCAGGTTGTAGGCTTATACCAGAATACCAAAACCAAGAGTTGAGTAGAAGATTTCAAGTTCAAACAGAACATTTATTTACTTTCAGAAATACATTTCAAGATATTCAAGTAAGATAAAAATAATATTAAATATATGATTTTATAAAAGTTAATATTAATGTAATAAAATATAAAGGAAGTCAATTTCCCGGAAGATAAAACAATATCTTATGTTGGGCCAGCCTAATCTCACTGTAGACAGGGAGATGAAAAAAACCAACGGTAAATTATTGTTATAACTGAGTTAACAATTGTCTGGGTATGTCATTCCATTATTTGGGTCCAGTAAATCTAATATTATGTTAAAAATAATTTGTATGATTTTTTATGGAATTAACTCAACTGTTGGGAGAGATTTAGCCTTTCTAACAGGCCTTATGTTCGAGTTTATTCACTTTTATTGCTTGATTCCTTTTAAGCCGCTATTGACGTTCCATTCTCACTTATTTTAGTTTAGCCATCAATCCTGTTAAAACAATTCATGCGTGACCTTTTGCACCCAAAATACGGGCCATGCTTGATTGAATTTGAAATTCATGTGATACCAATGCTTCACTTATGCTATCAAAGTTTGGCGTTGTAAAGGCCTTCAGCAGGCTTGTGTCTACCCATGGAGAAAAGAAAAACCCTAGGCCTAGGCAACGTCATGGACGATTGCAACTGCATGAGAACTGAGTTTTTTTTAATGAATATAGGACAAAATTACATTCGTGAGAATACTTTTCAGTTATAATTTGTTGTTTGGTAGTCTCTCAACTGGTGCTTGGGCTTAGATCATTCGCTCGGAAAGTAAGCATTTTGGTTGGACGATCTTACTGTTAACATTTATTTCAATCGGCCACATGCCAAATACGGAGGGACAAAATATGTCATTTCTTTCTTGCTTCAGCAATGTTTAACAAGTTGCTGTTGATGAAAAATTATATGACTTATTGTGGTCGCAGTTCACGGCGCTACATTTATTACGAAAAACGACCATACAGAAGCGACTTCGGGCAAGTCTAGGAGAGATTTTGAAAGTGTCTCCTTACAGTATATGCTCGAGTTGTATATTAAATTGGTGAGATACCTGGTTATTTCTACCTCAAATTACTTACTAGTAAAATGTTTCTCATCAGTTGATTAAATCTATTTGAACAGTCAAGGCCATTGATACCATAATGATATCTTTTCACCCGGATGGGCTTGCAAATTCTAAGAAAAATATTTGTGTCATGGTTTTCTGTATTAAATCTGTTTATTAGTAGATGGATGAATGCCAAATTTAATATACTTTTTTGAGGACAATACAGGATTTAAGTTTGAAAGTGTTTGTTTTTCTTATAACATGAACAATGTCGAGGGGGTACCTACGGATCTTTGGTTGTGAGGAACTTAGTTTCAGAGAGAAAGAGAGAGAGAGACATGTCGATTGGAAATCATTCAGAAACTTTAAAAATTTCTGAATGAGTAAAGTAAACTTGTTTGAACCTATAATGCACCTGTTATTTATCTCATTGTATTATTAATTTCAGAGTATGATAGAGATTGTGATGTATAAATGGATAGTAAAATCCTTACAAATAACTTAATTACTATTGGCATCTGATCACAAGTGGTGTTGCCTATTATATTAGTAACTTCCTGTTGAAGTCTTAAATATTAAGTTTTTAACATGCCTTGACACATATAAACACAGTTGCTTGTTCAGGTAACAAGTTCAACAAATTGGTTGTATTTAAAAAAAATAAAGGTTTGCCTGACTGAGTGTCATCTGTTTATTAGAAAGTTCATTTTACTTTATTCCTACCACAGGCTGTAGCTCAAAAAAGTGACCTTTTCCACTTCCAAGTCAACTTTTTGAGATTAAAGAATTTACTGATGTTTCGACGCCCCATACAACAAAAAGTTTCACCACAAAAAATGTCCATGTTTTTGCATTATAAAATGCCAAAGTACCTACCCCCAAAACCAGGGTACACATTTGACTAGCAGTATCTTTTCACTGAAACCAGTTTCATCATTGTAAATTGACATGTTCTTTAGTCTAATGTTATACAATTTTGTTGGTAATATACCCAGAAATTCCTCATGAAATTATGTAAATAAAAATCTTTGCAGTTTGTTAGAAAGATCACATGTTGTGAATGACGATTCGGAAGTTTCAAGTACTTTTAAATGACTCAAACTGAGAAGTAGATATAGAAATGACACTGTCCTCAGTGGATCAGCATTTTCTTTTAAGATGAGACATGGCTTTTGTTCAGTCTTAACATACAAATTCCCACTCGGACAACTGAATAATGCATGACTCATCACATATACTGTATCACATTTATTACAACAGAATTACTGTATAATGTGATTCAAGAACAAGGAAAACTTTCAACAAAACAGAGGTAGCAAAGCCACTTTTAGGATTAACAGCTATACAAATTGCAAAAGCCTTTTGTGCCTATACCAATGACATTGAAACAAAGTTTGTTCATGCCAAAAATGGCCAACTGAATATTCATAGGTTAAAAAATATAGTATATATTTACAGTTTTAACAGTATATTTATTTACATTGTTTTTTTTTAGTTCCGCGCAAAACGGACCTTAGAAACCCACTTATGTTCTTGTTGTTGGTGTTGTTGCGACCCAACTTTAAAAGCATCCAGCGTCACTATTTTGAACGGACATGCATGACATTTTGTACACATAAATTAGACAAAATTTCCAACAAACATTCATCACCCTTTTTAAAGTTACACCCCAGGGTGGCCCTTACACCCACAAGACCAAAAATGTGTTTCATCAAGTAGTGTAAAATACAACTAACTTAAACAAGCGCATGATTAGCTTGTTTGGTTAAGACATCGTTTAACATGACCGTTCTACAAAAGCGAAAGTCAATGGGTTCGAGTCCCACCACGCTTGCAACTTGGTTCTGATGGTGAAACAAGTCTTCTCGGATAAGGGCTATAAACCGTAGGCCCAGTGTACATAAATGACACGTGTGCACTATAAAATACCCAGTATAGTAGGGGATTACAACGGTGTACTGGTTCATACATCCCCTGCTGTGGGCAGAAGAACATAGCATCCGTTTTTGGGCAAAAGGACATGATGTGACCGTTAGGGCATATGAATGCTGGTCCACAGCACCTTGAGACTTTACTGTGTAAATTGTTTATCTTAATATGCACTTCCTAATATTGTCACTGTAAAATCTACAATAAATGCTTTAGAATGTTACATCCATGCAACGTGGCTTACCAGTGCTAGAGTAATTAATACTGTAAAAATGTTTTTACACCCTGAAATCGCAGTGGAAGCACGGACCTGCTGAGCAGTCACTCTTGTTTTTATCTGTTAAATACCTTCATATTTCATATAAATTAAAGTGACGTGCATACTATTGTATGTTTTATATGCAACAAGCAAAGATGTCAAAGTCTCAGTGTTTTTCAACATACTATATGTGACAGACAGACAGACAGAAAGTTGAAAGCTAAATACAGACGTGATTTAGGTCTAAACAGGGAACTTTTGCAGTACCATAAAAGCTACATGTGTTTTTACATGCAGTATGTACAGTATTTCTATACACTGCATTCCTTACTGCACTGCGTGAAATATGTATAGTGATTTTATAGAAACCAGCCTTGAGCACTTCTTGCAGTCTATTCTTATTCTTTGTCATAAAACATTTAAAAATTTTAAACATGCAGAGACTGGATGAGGAGGCAGGAAACATAAAAGTGAACTAAATCACTATAACATGAATTGTGTTTCCACCTCACCCAGTTTAGCTAGATGGTCTTACTTTACATGTTAAAGAACATGGTGCACTTTTTGTAAAAGAATAGAAGATTATACCAGACCCCATGAGAAAAATATCTTTGAACTTCAGACTTCACATGCATCTACCAAGTAAATTTAAATGTGCTTATTCCTTCACCAATCAGATTTTCCTCTCACATGTGCAAAAAATGTTCTACATCCATAAGCACTTTACTCATATTTGCTGAACACGAAAACTGCAAGCAAATTTCCATGTGGCAATGTGCTCAGTAATATTGCTGAGGTATGCACCAGGCTTTAGTATCACACTGAAATGCTTCATCCATCTGTTGGATACTGGTCAACATAGTTACATAGATCAGCGAGGTATAAAATAGTCTATTTTATACCTCCCTGCATAGATTGAGTATAAGTGGCCATATCTATCAAATACAGTAAATATGTTTGTTGTATAAATATTTTGCATCATCTTGTATGTTTTTAAACTGCTATGGACTTGCAAACAGCATAAGTTTGAAACACAAATGCCTGTTTATGCATATCGGTTTCTATGCTACAAACAAAGCTTTTTGATTTAATCAAAACAATTTTGTTTGTACTATGGAAGCAGACATGATAAATTTATATTTTTTTTATTTCTTTATTTCAGATGACAACACAGATAATCCAATGCCAGCAACTAGAGAGGTCTGTCACCTCCCGTGCCATTGCCAAGTGTCTCCGTGGAAGCCATTTAGCAATTGTTCAAAGCCCTGTTACGTTGTGGGATCAAACAATACAGGAGTGATGAGGAGGACGCGGGAAATCACAGAATATCCAAGATTCGGGGGCGAATATTGTCCACATTTGGTTGAGGAGCAGCCGTGCGATCGTTCAATGCTTCAACCATGTCCGACGTATTTATGGCGTGCTCTTGATTGGCAGGATTGTCGACTGGTAGAGGAAGGTAGTGGGTGCGGTCCAGGTGTTAGTCGGCGACAGGTGTATTGTACAAGTGGAGATGATCCTAGTATGACACCGGTGGACGATCACCTATGCACAGGTATTGCAGTTATTACTTAAAACCACTCACTAACTTACCCTAGATTGATAACTTAAAAATATATGAGGCATGTTATGGCAAAACCACCAAGTTGTCGCAAAATTGAAAAATTGAGATGATATGGAAACCATATTGTACGTGTTATAAGGTTTAAATTGAGGGGTCAAGTATCAAAATCTGCCAACTATAACCAAAGTTATGGAATAAAATAGACAAAAATTTTCTTTGTATTTGTTTATATTTTCTGATGTTTATTTGCCTATTTCTCAATAAGTTCCTGTGCGACAACTTGGTGGTTTTGCCATGCCTTGCCTCATATAAGAATATAATTTGAAATGGATTTTAATTTTAAAAATGAATTTTGTATTGATTAAAAATCATGTTTTATTATCAGATCAAAAGTGCGAGTTGTGTGGCCGAGCGGTTAAGGCAGGGGAACCGTGAGCCATAGCAAAACAACAGCAGGTTCAAGGCCCGGTCGCACCATGGTTCTGATGGTGGAACAAGTCTTCTCGTATAAGGATAAACCGTAGGCCTAGTGTACATCAACGACTCATGTGCACTATATAAAGAACCCAGTATATCTTCCGTGATCAGTAGGGATACTGGTTCATACATCCCCTGCTGTGGACAGAAGAATGAAGCACCAGTTTTTGGGCAACAGGACATGACGTGACCCTTAGGGGCGTAAAAAGTCATATGAATGTGTAACATCTGGTTCACAGCACCTTGAGACTTTACTGTGTAAGGCGCTATATAAAATTCATTGAATTATTATTATTTTTAATTATTATTATTATTTATAATTATTATTTTATTATTATTATTGTTATTAGATAGAAAGCCATCAAACAGACTTGCTTGTGAAATAATCTGCCCAATTGATTGTGAGCTTGGAGAGTGGGAAAACTGGACTCCTTGTACACAAAGCTGTGGTGATGGTGGTATCCACCTCCGGACACGCAAGAGGCTTCGAGAACCAGCGTATGGTGGGGCTGAGTGTGAGGCTACCATGGATTTTAAGGAGTGCCTACCTGTAAACTGTTCCTGGTTTTATACTGGTATGTTTGGATTATTAAGTCTTCTCGGATAAGGACTACAAACCTAGGCCCATTGTACACATACGGCACGTGTGCACTATAAGAACCCAGTACACCTTTCGAGACGAGTGCGTTACCTCGATGTACTGGTTCATACATTACCCCTGCTGTGGACAGACAAATAGGCGTAAGTGTAAGCCAGTACCCGCTGCATGACATGACGTGACCCTTAGGGGAGTAGAAAGTCATATGAATACGTAACATCTAGTCCAAAGCACCTTGAGACTATTAAGCATAAGGCGCTATATAAATCAATAACTATTAACTATTAATAATAATTTAAAATTAATAATTTAAAAAATAAATTTTTTAAAGACATCTTTTTTTGTGTCACACATTCATTTTTAATGCACCAGAAGTATTAAATCAAATAACACATTTGTTCAGGAGAAATTGAATTACATACATTGGTAAGAGATGATTAGGATGATAAGATAACAGAAGAAACAGCTGTTACTCCTGCTTCCCATGGTTGATTTCCTTTAAACAAAAAATAGTTCAAAGCGTAGGCCCAGTTTAGAATTAGCCCTAGTGTTCAGATATGGCAAGGTGTAGAGAGACAAGATTATATATATATTAGATGTCATCATCAAGCCTAAGAAAAAACTTTGTTTCCCAAGCTCACCCGATCGAATATTTTGAAAATCAGTGTCAGATTCAGATTAGAAATACTTTATTGTCACAACTGTAGATGACAATTATGAGATACATGTCCTAAGATACACTCATAAAATTGTTAAAACATTGCCAAATTACATTAAAAAGTATTAATTATCTATTAATGTCTATTAAAAAGTCTGACTGCTCATGGAATAAACGAATTGTTAAAACGGTTAATCCTAGCTTTGATTTGAATTAATCTTCCAGAATTACTAAGGCCTCATGAACTGGATGGGTAACACATTATACATTGTAAATTCTTGGATAACAAGTCATTATACAAGCATTCTAATTGTTTAACAACAGCACCAATTATCTTACTAACTTTTTTTATAATTTTATTAATTTTGTTATTATTTAGGTTTAATTAATTATACCAAATTATACATACAAAAAGTTAGAACTGACTGTACCACAGATTCATAAAACATACTTAACATATTGGGTGTAACATTAAATTTTTTCATCTTACAGAGGAAATGCATTCTTTTGTTGCATTTTTTTAAAAAAAAACCTCACAATCCCTGACTTTTTTTTTTGGTTAAATTTATTTTTTAAAAATCCAGAAAATTGTACGAAATGCATAAAATTATTCTGGGAACTAGTTCTCAAAATTATCCCAAAATTTTAAAAATACAGGAGATAAATTAAGGTGTTATTCAAAATACCGTAACAGGTACAAAAAAAAAGTATTTCCCGAAAGGCCATGCTTTTTTTAGTCCTCATAATCTGCAATTGCATGATTATTTAGCATGGTTACTTTTGTCATAGCCTATGTTAAAACTTGGAAATATATGTACTTGATGAATAAAAAGTTAAAAATTTAATTGTAGGTACGTGGTCAGTATGCTTCCCTACCAGTGGAATATACGATGATTGCGGTACAGGAACTCAAACTCGCAGCGTTTACTGTAAAAGTGCCCTCAATGAGGTTCTACCAAACAGCAACTGTACCGGTATGGTGAAACCAGAACGAAAGCAGTCTTGCACCATCCCATGCCCTGGAGATTGCGTCATCTCTGATTGGTCTGAGTGGAGTACATGTTCGGAAACCTGTGGCCCAGTGGGTGGAACACAAATGAGGACTAGATCTATATTAGGTATCCTACCATACATAGGGATCTGAGATATAGTGCCGAGTGGAAAAAAGGTTTGGCGCTAGCTCCAAAATATTTAGTTCCCCTGTGGAGAGAGAATTGTTTACATGTACTGATTACAGGGTATGCTCAAGGTCAGGCCTAATTAGGGCAGGATTGAATAAGTTACACAATAGCAATATAATTACATTTCTATAGTTGTAACTCGGTATATACTGCACCCTTTTTGTCCATTCAAAAAGTATAATGGCTTGCTTTAGTCAAATACACATTAATGGTAACATATTTATTAGAAAATGATTTTTATTAATACAAAAAGTAATGCAGCCAATAGTTAATTATCAAAACTGATAATAAATTATTATATAATCAATTACTTTGAGTATTCAAGTAAACAAAATTGGCCTCATCCTTTTTTCCACTCAGGACTGTATCTCAGTTTGCTATGCATTTTTTTTTAATTGCATTTTTTAAACATTTTTTGATCATATATCTGAAAATTGTACATAGTGTGAAAGTTGAATGTATGAACTGTATATTTTTAGAGTAAAATAATTTGAAAAAATTGACCATTTTGAAATGTCTGCCTATTGTGTTAAAACTAGCATTTGCGACTTATGTCTCATTTGGTTTGCCTCTGCCACATATTTGCAAGTAATTAATACTAGTTTACTATATTATTTTTGTTTTTTCATATTTATTCAAAATTACAATTTTAAAGTAAAATATATTTTTATATTTCAGTGCCATCAAATTCAACATCTTCTCCTTGTGTTTCTGATGATGAATTGCATCAGACAAGAGTATGTGGCCATTGGCACAACTGTCGTAGTCATCATTGGCAAGTGTATCCGTGGGAAGAATGTGTGTCCAATATTCCATCAACATGTGGACACATGAATGGAACACAGCTGCGTAAAGTTCTCTGTGAGATGGACTCTGGTAATTAATTTTTTTGTAATAATATTATAGTAGGGGTGGGGCCTATACGATACATTGGCAACAGTTTCGTAACAACCTTTTCCTCCTGTTGGTTTCAGCCAAAATGTGTAGTATAAAAAGAGCAGTTTTAGGTGATGTGAGAATGTAACGAACTAGTATATGATGTTATATAGACGTTTGTGTTATGTCTATTTTTGTAGAGGTAACCACTTGTTTATTTAGCCCTCGGCTCATCAAACTCTTGGACATTAGTATAATGTAAAATTTGTAATAATTATATAAATAAATCAATGAGTTGAACACCCTACACAAAGTTCAATTTTGGCCGATCAGTTAAAAACTATTTCAAATAAATTAATTTAGAGACTAAAATTTTAAGCAGTAGTTATTTTGAATAATCCAGTATCTAAAAATAGATTCGTTTTAGAAGACACAATTTAATTGCTGGTTTTCCAGAACATTAAAAATAGATTTAAAAATTCTGCCCACAAGAAGATCTATGAAAAACATTAAAAAACCACATGTAGTTTGTTTGAAAATATTATAAACATTCGCTCACTTTGTTTAAGAATACAGTCTTTCTTTCGTCTCAAGGGTTTTATTTTATATTAATAAACTTTTCAAATTTTCTAGAACGGTCATTCATCATATATATTAAATTAAATTTATTAATAGCCAACATATTTATTCTTTCTGTATACTGCATTTGGGCAGATGCAATATTTTGTATTTAGGCACTTGTGAGTGCTCAGGTCAACTAAGGCATCATGGTTGAGGCTGAGGTTGGAAAATGTTTAAATTATCCACCTCTATATGCACTGATATTGCACTCTAATTTAAAACTTTTACAATACAACAATTATATTTCTCGTACTTATAATTTAGGTGTGTGTAATCACATTATCTACACCTTCTCTGCAATTACCTCAGCTACATGGAGCTATCACACATGGCATCAATTTGAACAAAAATTATATTACCATTTTGTTTGTGATATCTTACACTGCCATGGGACATTTATTAACATAGATGTCTTTTGTATCTTTCATGTCTTTTATTTTAATTAAATTTAAACTAATTTAAAGTGACAGAAATGATAATTTATACTTCTGTACCACAGAATTTATGTAGTACATCCGAAAGTACTCCTGAGGTACGTAAATTAGTTTCTACCAATAGGTATGAATCTCCACTTTTTGTTAATTTATTGTGTCTGTCTCCATAGATCCCCCTTTTGACGACATCCGAAAATACTACTGAAGTACGAAAATTAATTTTTACCACTAGGTATGAATCTCCACTTTTATTTAACTTAATGTGTCTGTCTCTTATAGATCCCCCTGTTGACGACTCTATGTGCGATGAATCCTTAAAACCAAACGTCTCGCAACCATGTGATGTGGTCTGCCCCATAGACTGTCAGTTGAGTATGTGGAGTGTTTGGTCTCAATGCAGTGTCTCATGTGGGAACGGTACACGTACACGAACTCGCCGCATATTCTCACTCGGACATTTTGGCGGTACAGAATGCCCAGATGAAGCAGACGACAATGGTAATTTACTGTGTATTTAGTGTTTTATGTTTTTTCTATGCATACACACATTGCAATGACATATAAATATAACAAAAAATGTGTACTTGTATAATGACAAATTCACTTAATGATCCTATCTAGGAACTTTACTAGGGTTTTTTTTATGGTTAAATATTTATGGACTAATTAATATTATCTCTATGTGTTCAAAAGCAAGTGAAATGGAAAAATAGAATCAGAAACAACTAAATATATAGGTAAGCTTTCACAGGACAATTGAAAAGGGAAACAGTGCAAAGAGTGCTGATGTAAACTTCTGCTATCATAACACTAGCTCAATGTAGCATAAAACTGACCGTTTTCATCTTTAATCTTGGCACAACCTAAGCATAACATTAAAGATGAAATTTTAATGTTGAGTTTGTAAGTGATCATAGAATTTACAGGTAGTGGGCCTAGCAGTAAATCACAAATTGGTTTCATATGTTCGTTGTGGGAGATCATTGGTTATTATTTTAAACAAGTAACACAACAGAATATCAAAAGGTATTTTATGATTTTTTTTTCACTGTTTTAATTTGTCATGAAACATATTTCCTTGTGCATAGCATAATAAAGAATTGAAATTTTGTGGACCCACATGAATTAAATTTTATCATCAAAGTTTATTCATTTTAGTACTCAAACAAAACGTTGTTTTATTGAGTTAGGCCAGCAGGATAAAGGGCTTAAACATGAAAGTTGTATGGCTGAGCGGTTAAGGCAGGGGAACCATGAACCATTACAAATACAACAGCATGGTTTTGAAGCCCGCTCGCACCATGGTTCTGGTGGTGGAACAATTATTCTAAGATAAGGACTATAAACCATAGGCCCAGTCTACACAAATGGTCCATTTGCACTATAAATAACCTAGTACATCTTTCGATATGAGTAGGGGGTTACCCCGGTGTACTGGGGGACACATCCCCTGCTATGTGGACAGAAGAATGTAGTGTCCGTTATTATTGTTATTATTGTTATTATTGTTATATATTGTTATTATTGTTGTTATTGTTATTATTGTTATTATTACATGTATTATTATTATTAGTAGTATTATTATTATTCAAACCCTCTTCCCCC
>JAOTQE010075952.1:0-16298 GCA_025631205.1 Nesometra sesokonis
CTACCTTAGATGGTATACGATCATAACTAGTACTATTTGATAATTTTAGACCATTTATTGTATCTAGAATTTCATTATTGAGAAATAAACAAATAAACAACAGGGATTATAAAGAAATACAAATGCTATTTTTGTATATTTTGTTCAATAACTTTCGTCATAGATTATATGATTGACTCCCTCAATTTAAAGGTTGCGAACAGTGT
The DNA here is from genome assembly GCA_025631205.1 of Nesometra sesokonis. Lineage (NCBI taxonomy): Eukaryota > Metazoa > Echinodermata > Crinoidea > Comatulida > Antedonidae > Nesometra > Nesometra sesokonis. Next base: position 207 of record JAOTQE010075952.1, read on the forward strand.
AATAATATGGTTGTTACAAAACATCAATTTACAATTTTCCAACAACTTGGTGGTTTTACCGTGACAGGTCTCTGTTCTGGAATAAAGTTTTTTTTTTCTATTTCCCTACTTAACCATCCACCCAGTGGTTTAATGTGCATTAATTTAATTATGATTTCCGTATCCTATGCTGAAAAACTACAATTGTTCGATCATTCAATGTACCTATGTTTGTAACAGTTGAACGACCATTAACTTTGGTTAACGCGTGTTGACACAGTGGATATTAAATAGTTGTACTAACAACACACGAGTTAAGTTTGATCCAGATAAGACAGTTATTGTAGAACTAGTTGTCGGTTGTTAATTCGTACATTTCGATCGAGTCGTAATTTGACACTAACTTCGGATTTCTGTTCCGTTTTTACTATGATTAAATTGTAGTTAGTCCACCAGTAACACAGCTGAAATAGCAACGCTTCGGGTTGTATCTTGTCTTTGCGGCAACAACTTTTACAAGTATACATTATTGACGAAATTGAAAGAGTGCTTAAGTAGGCCTTGGGGTCAAATTATATGATTGCACGAGGTGTTGGGATGCCTGGCCCGGGACAGGTTTTATAAACCATAGTATAGCAACATTTATAATTAATGTGATTTTATCTCAAGTATATTAAAAAAAAACAAGTCATGGTAAAGACAAACCCGAACCAAAACATATCTAAATCTAACGTATTGGACCTACAGTCAGATATTGGAATTGATCTTTAGAAGCATTACATTATCTTACTAATGTAAATAACACGTTTGAATACGCAACCTTTTGAAAGTTTAAACACAAAATTAAAAAAAAATATAAATCGATGAAATAAATTGACAACACGTTTCTTAAGAGGTTTGATCAGGCAGTTCAAACGGATGCATAAAATACTGCATAGGACTATAACTCATCCAAACAGGACTAGCGGACCTACCTATCGATGTATAAAAACACAAACGGATTGTTGTAATACGAAAGATACATAAATTTGAATTTGTAAATATAAAGTTTTAATCATTTACAGTCCTGGCAGCCAGGATGCCAAGAAAATCCCGTAAATTTTACGGGCATCTACCAGTAAAATTTAAGGGATTTTCTTGGCATCCTGGCTACTAGGCTTTTTTTCCGTAAATTTTACTGCGATTTACCGTAAAATTAATCGTGTAACAGTAAATGTCCGTAAAATTTACAGTACAAAAATACAAATGCCCGTAAAATATACGGCATTTTCTTGGCATGCTGGCTGCCAGGACTGTTTCCTTAAATTAACGGATTTTTTTTTTTTACGGATTTTTTTTACAGTGCAAACTGATGCATATTCCCCAACTCACCAGTAAATCACTAGACATACTGATATAAAATACATAGAACAAATCATTCTATAAACATGAACTGTTATTAATAACATGTTTTAAGATAAAAAAAAAACGTTTATTGAATTTAACTCTATCTATTACAAATTAAAAACACCGTAAGCCTAGCCATAGGAATTGTGTCGCACTGTATCTTATTCCTCTTAATGTTTGATTATGTTTCTTCTTACTATTACAAAATCATTGATGCGTATGAATCTACACGGAGGAGTTGTAGTGATTAGCAACTACTTAATTAAATATATTAAATCGATTGGGTGAATAATTGGTTAGACACTGCAACATGACACAGATCCATTATCAACAAAGCTGTCTGTTGCGTAGTCCCTTTATTTATCAAAACTAATTCGGTATCTGGTATTAACCGGGGCTAGAATTATGAGTTCCTAAACGATGCGTTTAGAAATTATGAAACGCGTACGTATCGCGTTTCACAAACGACAGGCGTTCGCCAACAACTTACTCACTGGTTACGGCTCTTAAAACTCGCTACGATTGAAGACTTGAAAAAATTACCATCAGGTATGAGGCATTTATGATTTGATAATCAAACCAACAGACGGGTCGACCAACCACTGAGACGACAGACAAACATTATTGAGATTCTACCGGATTAAAATCAAGATAACTTTTAAGTTTAATCCTAAACGATTCTCTAACCATAGGGAACCCCGAGAGTGCATTGGTTATGCCTCCGAACACAATATATTACTGCATTCCGTTTTATACTTTCTCCTATTGAAATGAGATATAATTAAGTACATCGGTCATAGAATAATGATGAAAGTCAGAAGCCAACCATGGGGATACACTAATGAGAACATTTAAACGGAATATGGTATATTATAACCAGTAAGCAAAACTGCACTAATAAGATATCAGCAGTAGTTGATTCGTTGATTGTGACCTTGACCTCTGACTCTGCCCCTTCGGAATTAAATTAGCTCGATATTTTGGGTCAATGAACATTAAATCCAAGTTTTAAAAGTTTTCTAATGAAAAGTGTGCCTTGTGGGCTGTTAACACCCCCCCCCCCACCATTATTTCGCTTGTTGGTTGACAAGCTTGCCTGTGAAGCTTGCCTGTGAATCCAAATTCCTAGGATCAACCCTTACCGCCTGCCAGGTTTTTGCTACGCCTTGAGCATTATAATGACACTTTAGACGTCAAGACGTAGTTCTCAATGTAAGTGACAACAAAACTCTTTTTTCCTTCTTAATAATATTTTCATATTTTCTTACAGGAATATACAATCACTATGTACTTCCGGCAATATTGGCGTGATAAGCGATTAGCATACACTAAGGAACTTGGTAACATTTCGCTAGATGGAAGGCAAGCAGACAATATATGGGTACCAGACACGTACTTCGTGAATGATAAGCGATCGTTCGTTCATGATATCACCGTTAAGAATCGATTAATACGGTTGCATTATGACGGTACAATTTTATATGGGTTAAGGTAGTTTAACATAATTACTTTTGAAAGCATTATATTTTCTACGTGAGCTTTTTCTAGAAAACAATAAATAGCTTACCATTACTAAGTGCATAATATCTGCTATTCTCTTTTCAATTTAATGAGGCCTTAGTAAATAGAGTCAAATAAAATGACACGATGCTTCAATCTATTTATCTCCTTGTCAACTTGTTCGAATTATTTTATTAAAATTAATTTTGAATTAATACATTATTTATTAAAAAAAACCCAAAAAATACGGTACTTCACCTCATTGACAAGCAACGGTATACCTTGGCATGTATTTATGTCAGCGACAAGAAGATACACAAGCTGTTGCGCGCCCACACAGAAAATTGCGCGCACAGACCAAACTGTGAACGATTGGTCAATCACATCAAGATGTGCGTCCCTTCACATACCTCTATTTACGCTGGCGTAACAGTTTGTGTTTGTCCGTGGTCACAGTGACGGTGTTTATTTGGGCTGTTGACGTGCTTCTAGTCAAGCATCATTTTGTATTTTGTATTTCTCCAGGCACAATTACATTGGTTAATATGCATTATATTTTTTTTCACTTTTACTATATTTTTCAATGTAAATTATGTATTTTATACAAATTTCACGTTGAATTTATATTTAACCATTTACATCATATGACCGAGCCTAGAGGCATACTACTATTGCTACATATAACAAATAAACAAATAAGCCTTTTCACAGTTTCAACTGCGCATGTGCAGATTGAGGTCAAGTAATAAAACGACGTGCGGCAATTAAATACCTCTCAAGAGGCTTGGTAACGCACATACGCAGTTGTAACCGTGAAATGACTTATTGTTACGCGCTTGTTTATCAACGCGCGCGTAGAGCTACAAACCGAGGACGCTGACATTTGCTAATTACTACACTTGCGCGTTTTGCGTATTTTCCCGCGCCTTTATGTATGTGCGCATGTGCTTCTCAATTACAATAACAATACCTAGGCCTCGATGCGGTCATTAGTTTAATTGTTTTTACTCATAAATGTTTATCTATATCGATATTATATTTCAGAATAACAACAGTTGCATCCTGTATGATGGACCTACAACATTATCCAATGGATGAACAGAATTGTACGTTAGAAATTGAAAGCTGTAAGTATATCGTGTTACGTTCATTTTTAACAATTTAAAGAAAATAAATGTTAGGTTTACTAATTTCAACTGGTACACAACGTTTATAATTCGTCTTCCCAATGCGGTTATAAAATACACGCCTATTGTAGGCCTAGATGAAAACGCTAGGAAACACACTACAGTAACATTAATGGAAATTACAGTGCAATAACTATTGTCAAAAACATCTGGTCCGGTATTGGTATTTATTGCAACCATTCATTGCGGTTATAAAGCGCAGGCACAGTGAAAATGTTAGCACATACTGCACTACAGTATCATCCATGGAAATCACAATGTGACGATACATATATTTTGGTTATCATTATACCAAGTATTTTAACCTGTATTTTGCTATAATAAGGACTTGTACACTGTAGCAACTTTGTGGCTGGTTCTTTACCACAATTAATAGTTAGGAACCTGTCACTAGGGTATTCATACCTTAGAGTTTTAGTACTTTGTGGTTAAGAATATGTAGATTTTAGGCTTGAAACAGTAAGTAAACTGACCAATTACAATAAAGTGATAATCTCTGGTCCGTATACATTTTGGAGGGAATATTCTTAATGTAATATGATATACCTTTACAGGGAAAATTAACATTATTATATTTTGGAAATTTAAAAGTGAATAGCCAATCAAATGACAGTGATTGTTGAAGTCCAAAGCTAAAACCTTATTTAAATATCTTACCCTATTTAAAGGGGGGTCTAGATGAATTTTAATTAGTTGCTGACTTATCGTCAAAGAGGCTCGTCTTATTGGTTTATTACTAGGCTACTGATGCCTAGGTGTTTTTTGAATAAAGTGTTCTTAAGTTTTTGAATCATACAGTTGGAGAGGGATTGAAAGATTTTGTTTGACGATTAACAAAAGTGGTCCTGAGGACGAACAGGATCATCACACACAATACCACATCAATATCATAAAAAAAGAAACATGGCTATCATTTTGGAACTAACTAAATGATTTTTAACATAGTAATAATATGCCTTTCCGACAGAAAATACCCTACCATAAAATTTAACAACTCACTACTTGCATTAGTTAATTCACGTTAACGTTTCATAAATATCTCATCTTAAAAATGATTCTAGGCAACAAAAATGTTTGAAGTTCAAAATGTTCTATTTGTTTGTATCGTTATATGCTGATATTCTTAACTAATCAACAATACATTGCCTTTGGAGAGTTTCGTCAAATTTGTGATTTAAAATATATACAAATCAGGATTTAAATACTAGTTCTTAGTTCGAAAACGGTTTTGAAATATTTCTGAGTCTTTGCAGATCAGACTCTGCTACATTACACCATGTGTAGATACTGACAAGGCCTACGATTGGTCAATTCCCTGATCTGTTATGTTTTAAAGACTTATTATAGTCTTAAGAAACAAATAACTTAAGCAATTTAAGCTTCGATTGCGATCGTTTAACAGGCAAAAAATATGCTCGTATTCGAAGATTCATATAGTTTACATACAGTGACACATTTATAACAGTTGGTAAATTACTTGAACGGTTTGAAAAAAAAATACAGCAGGCCTTAACCAGGAAACAGTGAGTCATAACTAAACAAAGCGTATGTAAGTTGATTTAAGTAAACAGCAACATCGTTTCAACTGTTCCCAAAACATCTTATTGAGCCACGTTAATGATGTAGATGCAATTATTTCAAATTAAAAATAAAAACATTTTAGTACGGTCGTTTTCGTGTGACCAATAATCAATATTATTAATTCTAAACTTTGTTGTTTGTTTATTAATTTGGGAAAATGGATCAATTTGGACAATATAAAAGTTCTATGTTCCTCCCAGATACCACCGGAGAATACAGCCAATTATTTTCAAAATGGCTGCATATAACTCTGTATATTCGTTATGATGGCGGTTGTTATGCGAACACTACCTGTAATTTGTCTGTATTTGCGCATAATTTTAGCTGTTCGTATTAGACCTTCTCCAGTTTTGTATAACCGGAATGTTGCTGAACCAACATGGAATTGTATTAGCCAATTACTTACAAAAAATCATGGTTTTGTGTGCATTAACGGACTTGACTTTGTACTAGGATCGATCCCAGCCCGAAAAAGCCTCGGTATGGCGTCAATCATGCATAGGCTTACCTGCACATTCCACAGCACATTCCAAGTCAGTGCCTACATTGCTGTTTTTCTTGCTCCTTTGTGGTGACATTGAGATTAATCCAGGTCCTCACTACAAATTTCCATGCGGAACTTGTAGTAAACTAGTGAAGTCCAACCAAACGGGCTTGAAGTGTGCTAGCTGCAATTCGTGGTTTCACACAAAGTGTCAGTCTATGTCGAACATCGAATACGCCCGTTTGTATGCATGTCCGGATAAGCTTTGGTATTGTGGAGTTTGTTCTTTACCCCAATTTTCAGATTTTTTAATCGAGTGCATTGGACACCAGCATCAATTCAGCTGAAGAGTCGTTATCAAACGTATCAGGGACTTCATTGTCATCAACGTCATCTCGCAATGGATCAACCCTTCGTTGGGCTTTATTGAATTCTAGGAGTTTAAAAAATGAACTGACCGCGTTTCAAGCTGTAGTGAAGTCAATGTACCTTTCAATAATTGTTGTTTCCGAAACATGCCTGGATTCGTCAGTACCATCGTCTTTAACTTTGGATTCCAATGTTTTCTCTATCTTCAGAAAGGACAGAAATCGTCATGGGGGTGGTGTGATGTTAGCTGTTGCAAATGGTTTGTCACCTTCCATTATTGATCTTCCACCTAATGTTACAACTGAAGTAGTATTTGTCAAATTGAAAATTGGAATCAGAAAAGTGGATTTGTGGTACTTACTACTTCTAACAACTAGTTTGTGTCGTAACTCGATCATCAAACGATTTGGAATCAAATACAATCATCGATTTACTATTTACTTCCCGACCTGATTGTTTGTGCGATGTAAAATTTGTGACCGGTCTTGCCAACTCTAATCACATTATGGTGTCTTTTAGAATTCGCGGCTCTCATGGAAAGCTTCCTAACCTGGTCCGTGAGTTCTATCAGTTCCATAAAGTTCATATTGAGCACTTCCATAACCTCATTACTTTGACTGCAATTAATCGACTTCGGTGACATCGATACAGCAGGGCATCAATTTGCAGATTTCTTTTTTTGCATCTGTCCATGATAGCATTCCTGTGCGTCGTTCCCGAAAAAAGGCTAAACCTTGGATTTTGCCTGATGTTCATAAACTTATTCTTCAAAAAAGTGCCCTTTTCAAACGAGCTCCTACAAAAAAAACACCGTTGCGAGCATATGGTGATTTCATTACTATTAACTTATTCAAGAAGAAAGACAATCGAAATTCTTTTTGGTCTTTCGTAAAAAATAAGCGTAAATCTTCTGACAACATGGATTCTTTTATGATTAATGGTGTCAACATCAAGGATCCTACTCTAATTGCAAATGTAAGTGTAAGTTTTTTCACCACGTCAAGTGACCCTGGAAGTATCACGTCTCCCACCTTGCAAATACCGCCTCTAAACCACTTTAGAGTGACATGTTGCCAGTTGGAATCCTTTATCAACAATTTTCCAGCAAATAAAGCTTGTGGTCCTGATGGATTAAGCACTCGGATGTTACTGTTAGCATGTCCAGAAATTATACTCGTTATTACTAACTTTTTTAATCAATCGCTTACTTGTGGAAAATTTCCAGCTTGTGGAAGCGAGCGAATGTCGTTCCAATTTACAAGAAATGTGATAAGCTAATCAACTCAATTACCGACCAGTTTCACTTACGTCGGTGGTGTGCAAGATATTGGAAAAACTTGTTTCTCAACATATCCTACACCTCTGTTGTTTCATCTAGCATTATTCAATATGCTGAGGACGTTTTTCCTTTTCGCCCTGTGAGCGATGGAGATTCGGACCCAAGAATTCAGGCTCATTTACTTTCAATTAACTCGTGGGAGAAGAAGAATTCTCTTAGTTTAAACCCTGATAAATGTAAATATATGCGATTAACGTGGAGAAAATACCCTAAGCCCATTATGTTTGTAATAAATTATTAGAATGCGTTGATTCTCTCAAAATATTAGGCTGTTCAAAGCAATTTGTCATGGGATAAACAAGTGTATGAGGTATCAAATTGTAACCGTCTCATTGGTTTAATACGACTAGTAACATCAAATGCTGCCAAGGATGTAGCTCTCCACCTGTATATGTCTCTTGTGGTACCTTGTTTGTTTTATTGCTCTCCTGTTTGGTGGGTATATCGCAAAAAACACATCAAACAGTTGGAGTCGGTACAGGTATTTGGAACAGTCCTATTCCGACAGAAGGAAGGAGTTGAATCTAATGTCTGTAGAAAATAGACGAGATTATTTAAATATGTCTTTTATTGCCAAGTTGCTTATTTCTAATAGATCTGATTTTATGATCAGTTCTTTTCTTGTAAATAATAGGCACCAAGATGTCCTAACCTTTCGCCATGGAATTGCTAGGACTGATGCCTACAAATATTCTGTAGTTATTCGTTTTTCCAAGGCCTTTTTTGAACCCAATGTTGTAATACGTAACTTGCTTATTGAAGAACCTTTCCGTAAGTTAAAAGAGAGTTTAAAATCGTTTTATACTGATCTTTGATTTTAAGTCCGATTACTTCATTGTAAACATTTTAACCTTCGTGTACATAGCATAGTTGTATACGATCTTAGCTTTTTTACTGAAGATGCTTTAAATTTTATATTCCTATTTATGACTGCAGTGATTCATTTTATTTTTGGTGTTTCTTGATGACGATCTGTACAATTTGTTTCTAATGAGTTATTGTAACTGCGTACATATTTGTTTTGTTGAAAGAGAGTTGGTTAAGCACATCTTCGGATGACAGTTTTTAACTTTTGCTTTACCTCGACGGCCTTTGCTTTCAACCTTTTTCTTTTTTTTTTTTTTGTGTTGAAAGATTGAAAATAATAAAATAAATAAAAAATATATTGGTAACCACTGGTTGGAGACTTAATATTGATATCGATCTCAAATTGCTCACAATATGTCTGTTCGTATTAAGTTTAATGAAAACGTTTTTTTTTTCTTTTTTTTAATGACAGTGGAATGACATATCTTACAAATGTGACCTTTGATATTATAATATCCGAAACCAATGGTCGGATGAACTCGAACTTGGTTGCAAATAGTTCATGACATGCAATTTTGTATTTACTTTAATGATACATAATTATTTTAAATTGTGATTTTTTTTTTTTTTGAAAACGAATCTTTAGATTACAGCTAAACTTAATTTACTTATTGTGATAAATCTGAAATAAAACATAATTCAGTGGTTACCAACATATAAAACAAACCAAGCCATATGCAGCCACTTTGAAAACCAACTTACAACAGGAGTTTTCCGTGAAATCTGGGAGAAATATATATAGTAAGCTCTATTGGAAAAGAAAAAAAAAGATTATTCCCTATTAAATTGTCAATACAAAACAATACTTCGCCAATGGTAAGACACATTTTAACGCTCCTATTTCTAAACCACTGCACGCGCAAGCTTTGCGTCGCTTCACGCACCCCTATGTATGATCAAAATACAGTTGAACCTCCCTGTGCGGACACCTCCCGTAAGCGGACACCTCCCATAACGGACACTAATTCAAAGACCCGTTTGTTCTTCCCATCTAATCAGTGCATTTGGTATCTCTCGTAAGCGGAAACCTCCCGTAAGCGGACGTGGACAATATTTTTTCTTAAAATTTAGATGTTGTGTATGTTAATTTACCACCCATAAGCGGGCATCCTGAAAAATTGGGTTATTTTTTTTGTAAAACGAATACAAATTTCTGTAAAAAATCGCTGTTATAATGTATTGGCTAAAAATCATATTTCTGAACAAATCTTAAAAATAAAAAAACAAATATATAATGTGATATGTCTAGCAATTTAAGAGGCAATTTCTGTTGAGAATGTTGTGAAATATGAGACATAAGGACGTATACATCTTTGGCTCTCTATCGGCCGAAATTCCCGTAAGCGGACACCTCCCGTAAGCGGACTCTTTTCCCGGACCCGAGGGTGTCCGCTTTCGGGAGGTTCAACTGTACCTACGTTATTTTAATGGTATTCAAATTTGTAAAACTAGTAGATTACTTATCATAGACGTTTGTGTACAAGGCATTATGATCAAAATAATTTTAAAAAAAAATATATGTGTGGTCTCACCACAAAATAAGTCGCATCGTAGTGAGATCAAATTGAGATAATCACCAAAATTGGTATAAAATCAAATTTTTGAGAAATTTAGTTTTAATTAATTATGAGTACTATAGTACTTATACTTCGTAACAATATACATTTTAGGTTAGTTTTCATGCAGGAAAGTGCCCATCATGCAGATTTTCTGAGATTTACTGTCTTTTTAATTGTTTGTTTTCCGATTGCTTTATGGGCGATTTTCTCAAAACCGTGTTTCCATACATGAAATCTTAAAATGCTAATGTCTTTGGATCTACTTATCCAATGGATGTCATTTAAAGTGTAGATTACTGCTTATATTCAATTCTAGATTTTCCTACCGTGAGACTCATTTTGTGGTGAGGCCTCTCATATAACATAACCAAAAAAAACCCCCAAAATACGGCTAAAACACGGTACCAGAGCATCGAAATGGGATACAACCTTTTTTTGCTCGTCGGGAAAAACCTTAACAACCACGCCCACCCGGACTGTGGATGTGTTCCCCACCCACCTTTCGGTGGAAACTGGATCCGCCCCTGTATAATAATAATTGTTACTGTTAACAATAGGAAAGTATAATACATACTCTAAGCAGTGAGATACACGGCTTGATATCATAAATTAAATGTTTCAACATAAATTAAGTCTTCATCAGGAATTCCCAATGATGACGTAATTTATGTCGAAATACTGAATAGATGGCGTGAATCTTATTGCTTGGAGTACCGACAATTTGTATTATAGCTTCCTACTTAAAGTCGATTAGTGGGCGTTTCGGATTTAACAAATGTTAATAAGGAAACACACGCACACACACACAAATCTCAAATCATATACGTATTTTTACAGTAGATAATACATTATATTATCCGCATGTGTTTTGTAGATAATCAAAATAATGTCACTAAAACATGCCCACATCGGTTCCTTTTAATTAGAATGTTTGTAAAACTACAGGCAAAGAAAATACATACTACAAGAAATTAGCCAATTATAACGTACACAGTAGTGTCTGTAACATTCGGAAGATAAATTTGAGAGTTTATAACATAAAGAAGGTAATGAAAAATTACAAAAACCTAATCGATAAATAATGCTTTACATTTTTTGGCTTGTAGAATGCTCCCTAGTCTCCGGAATTAGCCTGGAGTCTCCAGGAATTTTGCTCTATAGGCCTACTGCTCCCTGGGAAATACCCAATTTTCTTCAGAGAGATGTATTTTTTTTATTATCTCCAGGATTTTAGATATAGTATTAAAAAAAAATATAGGCCTATGGTTGTTTCATTTATTTGGACACTAAAAGGTATTTTGAAGGTTTGTTTTTGTAAATAATTGTACCAAATATAGTAGTAAACACTTTTTCATTTGTTAATCAAAGCATTGTTATTCATATAATTTCACTTGTATGTGTCCATATAGTACCCCAATAGTTAGGAATGCTGGCCGACAAAATCTCCAAGAGGTCTTGTTTTCCAACTTGGGAGCCCAGCGTGTATGGAAGTCGGTAACTAAACAATACTAACCATGCAGAGAATATCAATTATTAGCCTACAACGTTGAAGCCATGTGAAATTTAATTTTATAAAATACAAAACAATATTAGATAACATTAGTGTATTAATTGGAAATATAAACATGTTTCCAAAATATTAAAAATACAGTATATCACGCAAGCTCGATAGCCACCGTGATGTCTAACACTTTTTTTTTGAACTATTTATTACATTTACTTTTATAACTTGTTTCTCTTATTGATCGATTCTAAATTTCAAACGGAGAGTCTAGAGTCCAAGTCTCCTACAATGCTATATAAAAATAAAATTTCAAAACACGATATCGTTCCTACTCTTTAAATGTTCGCTCACCAATGAAAACAGATACATTAACTTGGTAAATAAATTGATTGATCAGACGGCTACTTCTAGTGTTAATTTGTGAAATGTTAACTGAGAATGTTTGTGCAAAAAGATATGGTTAATGAAGATGCCAAAAAATGGAATAGAGCAGGAGCTTGGTGCTTAATACCCTAGTCTTTAATATCGAGGTCTAGGTGTTTCGGATCTGACTGCAAACTTCTCTCTAACGACAGCGCCACTCTCTAAGCCTCAAAATAAGACGTGGTTTAAATTTGATTTGATCTGATTTATTCAATATGCTCTTAAAAGTTAATACACAACAATACAGTACATAAAGTAATTAAAACTACAAATAAGCATAAGATCATGTCGTGGATAACCCTATAATCGTTAAAAAAATTCAATTATTTCCATTGGAGTCCCCAACATACAATTTGACATAAACATTACAAGATATACATATATTTTATATAAATATATACAATAATAAATAAAATAAAAATCATGACGTAGTTATCATGTAAGTGGTGAGGGAACATGCTTTTGGATGTGACCCGATAGATAAAAACGAACGGGCAACGATTGAGGGCAGGCAATCGCATGCTTTTGGGTGTGACCCGATATAAAAACAAACGGGCAACGATTGAGGGCAGGCTATCGTATTTTAAATGTGACCCGATAGATAAAAACAAACGGGCAACGATTGAGGGCAGGCTATTGCATGCTTTTGGATGTGACCCGATAGATAAAAACAAACGGGCAACGATTGAGGGCAGGCAATCGCATTTTGAATGCAACCCGATAGATAAAAACAAACGGGCAACGATTGAGGGCAGGCAATCGCATTTTGGATCTGACCCGATAGATAAAAACAAACGGGCAACGATTGAGGGCAGGCGATCGCATGCTTTTGGATGTGACCCGATAGATAAAAACAAACGGGCAACGATTGAGGGCATGCAATCGCATTTTGTTTAGGAACAGCACGTTTTATAGAACGCTTTTATTTACAGAACAACTGTTTAATATTGGTTTTAATAATACTGAAGTACGAAGTTGTTTACAAAAAAAATGAATTGTACTATTTATTCTGTAGACACGTCCTTGGCCATAAACTCAGAATTGTAATAAAGTATTAATATATCATTTTGTTTATCTTACGTGTATCAATATATCTATTTTCTTTTTTACAAACAAGTCTATGTGCTATGATGAGTCTTCGTGACAGTAATTTTAATAAGAACAGCTGCAATGTTCCTTATCAATAGCCAATGTCAGTGACTGATTTATATTGTCACTATTCTATATTCGACGTAGTTTGTAAATATTTTATCAACTGCTCTGATCTTATAGTTATTTAATATTCCCCAAGATATTTATATTGCACAAATGTTAAGAGTCTCAGCTTCATGAGATGAAGAATATCATTGTAACTATATTTATGTAGTTTTGGTAAAGACATTCATATGAAACACACAGTATTCAACGACATTCTTACAGCTACAGCTTGGTGGTTTGCATTACAGTTCCAATGTCCCGGGTTCGAGCTAGGCTGCACGTTGGGGTCTTTTGCACGACCTCAGCCTCACGCACCAATGAGACTTGCTTTAGAAAGCATGACGTAGTCCTAATCTTGTAATTGGCGAAGAAATCGCTGTTGGGTGTGACACAAAACAAAGAGAAAAAAATATTCATAGGGACTTTTTACTTAGATCATAAATGGGGTAGAAGCAGGGTTATTACTAAATTTATTAGCAAGAATTAATGAAACAATATTAGGCGCTGAATTGGAGGAATTCCCCAAAACATTATCTTCTGTACACTTTTTAAGCGCTTATATACTAAACTAAATATTAAAGAAATCATCTACCATTATCAAATGGCAATTAATATGTTCTAGTTTGTATTGTACTCAGACAAATCATCATTACATACCAGAAATGGCGTTGACATTTTGTTCTCTGGTAAAAGTACACGTTGCACAGAATTCTTAATCTGGTTGAAATTAGTATCTTTAGATTAATAGTGTATCATGCTATGTTTGTAATATGTAACTATATATATATAGATGGATACACAACCGAAGATATCATTTATCGGTGGGAGTATGGAGACGATTCCATCGAGGGTACAGAGAACATTGATATGGCTCAGTTTACATTAGTCGACTACAGTGTTCAAGCAAAGGTTCAAAACTTCTCTACAGGTATGAACTTTTATGACCTTTTTGAATTCAATATGAACCCGATTAGTACAAAGTATAGATCATTAAAATGCATGGAATAGTAAACATTTAATTTTACTCAAGACCAACAGTGTTCCTCAAATCCGACTAACCCAGCAATTCTGAAAATCAGGGGTAAATTTTTATTTTATTTCATGCATAAGTACATATAATTTCTAGAAGGTTATAAGAAATAATAATCAAAAAGAAATTAGCAAGGAGTGCTAAAATTGTATATACCGTTATAGGAATACAAAACATGTTATTAGAAGAAATATTGCAAAAAAAAAAATACTGACGACAGATTGACTCAATTGAATGTACTTGGGAAACACTACTACAAGGAAACACTGTTGAACATGCACAGGATGTTTCCAGCACTTTCTTAGATTTGTTATAACCTCTAAATGAGGAACTTAATTATTATTTTCTTTCTTTGATAAGTTTGATTTTTGAAGTAAGGTTTACTTATTTTCACTGATGAATTCAAATTTTTTTTTGAAAGTTTGGTGGCGCGATGTAGGCCGACTAGGCACGACGTGCAACGGGTTGATTGAGTTGGATCTTGAACACAGATTTTTTTCTTTGTATGGGCTTTCATGGAACTGCATTTTTGAGATATGTATTCGATGCAAGTTCAACAAATGGTTACTATAAATACTAAATCTATGAGCACAACACATATTATACGCACAAACGTGCGCAGACTATACAGAACACAACATACATTATGCGCACTCTTATAAACTGGAATTAGTTCTACTGCGTAGATTGTGTGACGTAATGAGAATGGAAACTATCCTAACGCTGCTATTGATGACGTAGCTGTATAAATTAACGTAGCGTTAACAACTTGTTAAGATCTGGAGAAACATTGCTATTGATTTTGAACACAATCTAAAGTATCATTGTCTAGACACATCCTCATTTTAAACACATTACACATGTTGCAATAACCTAACTATTAACACTAAGTGACGATGTTAAGTACGATTCGTGTAATTGCACGATGAAAAATATAATTATTTTGAATATTCCCCGTACATACAACGACGATTACTTCAGCATTATATTTGGACAAACCTAAATAAGCTAAATTAACTTAATTTAGAAATATTATAATTTGCTTGCAAATTATCTAAATTTGGTTATGTTGCTTTGTGTAGAAGACAACAAGTTCTTTTACTAGAAAATAATGTTTTAATGTACAGTATTCACAAAAAATAATACATCATGCAATAATTCTACATTTAACAAAAATAAAGATCATAATTAATAGTGCACACCATATTGGTTCTTTGAATTGTACAATGGTCTCCATATGGCATTACCATAAGACATCTACTCCAATTTAAATGTGACAAAGCCAAACCAAATTGAACATAAGTCGTCAATGCTACTTTTCCACAATAGGCACAAATTTAAAAATGGTCATTTTTTAAAATTTTTATTTTATTAAAAAAATATAGAGTTCATACATTCAACTTCCATACTATCTGAACAGTTTTCATATATATGATATGTTTAAAAAATGCAAATTAAAATGACCATACTCAGTAAATGTATACTGATAAACAATTTTCAAATGCAGTTTTCTCAAAACTTACATTTTAAATATTGGAACTTCAATTGTTCATAACTTCGCAAGGCAACATCATATTAAACTGTTTTTTGTTGCATGTTAAAGATAATAACGTTCAGGTTCAGGTTCAGGTGGGTAAAGCCGACCTCCAAAAAACTCCAAAAGTAGGAGTATGCTAGGAGGGGTAGT
>JAOTQE010075974.1:0-16296 GCA_025631205.1 Nesometra sesokonis
CATTAAGTGCTGTGGGTAAAAAAGTAGCAAGATTAGTTTGGGTTGATCTGCCAGGAACAAAACCATGTTGGGATGGATTTAGAACAGGAAAGACATGGGTAAAAATTCGGTCAAAGAGAATACGTTCAAAAATTTTGGAGAGACAGGGAAGCAAAGAGATAGGTCGGTAGTTGATAATTTGATTACGGGACCCCCCTTTAAAGATAGGACAAACATTAGCTTAATTCTTTGAAATAAAATTATGATATTTTGTTCCAGTCAGAAGGCAACAACAGTGTAAAATACTGTAATGCTATTTTTTGTTTTGGAATATTATTACACTAAAAAACACAGGTACATTATTCACAATTGATTAGGAATTACAAAGTATGGACTGGGGCTATCGATCTATTGGCCTTTACGTAAAATTAAAGATGATAAAAGTACAGTACTTGTACCAATAATAGAAAATAGAGGAGACCTACCATACTGTACCATTGTTGTACCACTGCGTAAAATTGCACAATTCTGTCATAAATGACACAAATCCTAAATCTAAACACATGTTATAGAAAACTGTTGAATCACAACAACAAAGTGATTCACGACCCTTTAAATAGATAGCATTCATCTTGAACATGCCTCATTTAAAAGATACAAATACTGTAAGGGGGATCCTGAACCATGAAAGTGCTTTACAGACAAGTGAAGGAAGCAGCCACTATATGACGCTAGAGAAATTAACAACTTGCTGAATAATCAAACAGGATCTCTAGTTGTTATTAAAAGAAAACAAGTAACCCTCAACAAATATTTACCAGAAATGGTGACGGCACTCATAAAATACCTCAAAGAACAGCTAGTGATTCAGGTAGTATTTGGATTAGCGTCAATGGAGTGTGAAAAATGCTATACAATGAAACCCAATCGAATCCTAGAACCTTTGTTAAAGTTACAATAGATATGTTCACAGCAAATCACCAGTCTGGTAGTTATAAACTAAATGTTCCTTCATACAAACAAAGACTACTTTGTATAGATACGATATCTAATATAATTATTCATTAACTAAAAAATAGATACACAAGGACCACTGTCCAACAGGAACAGAAACAAACTTTTAAACAAATTGGAGGATAGATCATGGATTGCAAAAAACAACCTCAGACATAATGGGAGCGAGTGGATTGTGCCTAAGCTTTCTTGTCAACCCTTTCAAGTCGTAGGGCGTCTCTCCGATGCCATAAAAAAACCTACGTTTTAGCGTAGGGTGTTCTCCAATGCCATGAATAATAATCCTTAAAAATTGTTTTGGAGCCGCTATGCTGCCCTCAATTAAAACATCTCTATTGATGTCACATTATTTGTTCGATATACCCCATTGATCAAATTGTTTTTAAAATGCCTGCGTCCAGTTTCGAAAATCGTTTTTGTCTGGCGGACAGTGCTTTCGAAAATGAAGTAGATTTTATTTGGCCCACCTAGAGAAAACTGGTAGTGTTATGGTGAATTTTTTTATTCTATATATGACAAGGTATAACATTAGGCAACAAAATAAAAAAAATGTTAAATTTGTTCAATAAGTATTCCACCTAGGCCCATTTTTGTGTGACACATTGGTGGCCATATTTGTCACATGCCCTTGAAACGAGGTCAAGGGTCAATTTTTTTCTTAATAATTTGGAAGCAAATTTTACTTCCTATCGCTTTCTGGATATTTTTAGAATAGGAAGAAACTCGGGAGTTTTACCACATTTTCAGTATCGGGCAAATTACTTCAGGCTATTGGGAAAGGTACTGTAGTGTGTCAGACAGGAAAGGGTTAAGCCCCCTTAAGCCTATTGTACCCCTGTGACCGTATGAAAGTTGTCTCAGGTAATGAATAAGATAATGTGTTTCTTAGTTGATACTGGTGAGATGGAGCAGGCATAAGTAGATTGTTCAATCGATGTTCACTCTTCCTAATTTTTAGATAATATCGCTTTACAATAATCAAGAAGACAATCTGAGAGGTGAAGTAGATTTAACGCATTTAAAGATGTATTATCACTTGAAAAATGACAAAAAGTAGATTTTGAAAATAACTTGCTTGTTTCGAAGAAATATATAAGTTCCCGTGAAACTAGTAGAAATTCGGGTATTTTAAAAATGATTACCCTCAACACTGCAAAGTTATATACTAAAAATGAGCAAAATACATTAAAAAGGCTGGAAGCCTCTATAATTTTGATCATTTCTCACTGTAAAAATCTTTTCTAAATATACTGAATCACCTTCTCAAGTTCCTAACATTGATGTTACATTGATATAAGTTAATTTTACTAACTAATTTTGATGAGTTTTTGGTCATTTTCTGGTGACAAGGCATCTTCAAAGCTTGGTGATAAGGTATCCCTGGAAATGTAGTTCCTACTGCTCTGCACTGGATTCTTTCAATAATATTCTGTTGTTCTTGGGTCAGGCCCGAGTACCATAGGGGACAAGCATTCTCCTAGCGAATCACACTACAGTAAAAATGTATGCCGCTCATTCACAAAAGCTTGACAACTCAGGATCTCCTATACATTGTTCAGACACACTGAATCATCAGATCAAAGACTGACCCTAATTTCTATAGAATACATGTCTAAAGTCTGATTAACTAAGCTTTACAAATTGAATGGTGGCAAAATACTAAGAAGATTTTTCTATAAACTAAACAATGCGCTGATTAATTAAATACCAGTGCAACAATTTAAAATGAGCTGTGATATGCTGTGTGCGTAGTTGTGTTCTGGATATAAAGGCCAATTAACTCTTTACTAATCTGTAAATCTTTAATAAGCGCTGCTTTCCAATCAGCACATTGGGTCCATGGCAATACTAACAGAGGTCCAAAGTTCAAGTTGTAAAAACAGAATTCCTGGAGATTTACTAGTGGTCGTCCTACCAGTGTTTGTAATGTCCTTTATAAACATTTTTAAATATTAAAATATGTTAAGCCAGTAAGGTGGTTAATTCAAAATTCCCCTACATTTCTTTAAAAAAATGTAGGGTAAAATTGGTAAAAATCTTTAATGGGAATGTACATGCCATGTTTCCACCTTAGATACAAGAAGACTATTTGCATGGAGTCTTCATGACCTATGTGAGGTCTCACCACAAAAAGAGTCGCATCGTAGTTGGTCTGAAGTCAAATTTTTGGGAAATTTAGTTTTAAACAATTATGAATACAGCACTACGGTACTTTTTTAATTCATTATAATATACATTTTAGGTCTGTTTTCATGCAGGAAAGTGTACTTCATGGAAATTTTTTGAGATTTGTAGTCTTTTTAAAATCACACCTAAAGAAATCGGAAAATAAACAATTAAAATTTTTTATTTTCCAATTGCTTTAGGTGTGATTTTCTCAAAGCTATGTTTCCATGCATGAATGCTCATATCTTTGGATCTACTTTTTCAATGAATGTCATTTAATTAAAGTGTAGATTACAGCTTATGCTCTATTTTAAGACACCAATAACTCAATTTTGGAAGTTCTTACCATGAGACTCATTTTATGGCGAAACCTCACATATAGGTCCATATTGAACCATTCCATGCATATACTAAATAAAATGCAGGGTAAAGGTGAAAATTGCAATAATTCATATACTGCATCTGGAGGTCAGGGAAATTATCAAAAATATATTGTATTTTAAAGGAACCAATACCCTAATAAAAACTGTAAACAGTTGTTTAAATTGCATGAAATGCGTCAGTGAGTCTCCGCAAAGAAAACCTTTGCTCTCTCAGTTCTTACTGGTTTTTGTTTTGTTATACAAATTTTTTATTGTCTTTTTATTTGGTTGTAGTTGTGATTTTTCTTGGTCCTGTTAAAATTCATTGCATACTGTAAACTTTACAAATAGGTCAAAATAGCTTATGGACCTTATGAGTCTCGTCTCTAGGAATACTTTAATTAACAACCCCTGGATTTGACCTCCACAATAAAAGAATCTTTAGGAAGGTGACTTCCAACAACTTTGTACCCCTGTCATTAATAGGTTATAAAATACAGGGGTACCAAGTTTTAAAAAAAAAGTTTCTAGAGATTATCTTATACCCTTCCTAAAATGCAAGTACCAGTACCCTTATCAGGCCTTTGCAGAATTTTGGAATTTGTGGTTGCCCTTTGGCTACAGTAACCAAGGTTTAAATCTGGTGGCTCTCACCTTGGATCAGCAGAATCCCTTTTCACATCGCCGTGTCAAGAACCCTCAAATTAAAAATAAATTGAATTTTTTTTAAAGTTTGTCTCTTTGGGAAAACTGTTTTTGTTCTGTTTCTGCAACTTATGCCTCCTTTGGCTTGGATCTGCCACAATTATAACACTTTGAAAAAATACTTTTAAATGCATAAGAGTTACTTCCCAGCATATAGGGATGTAATATTCTAAAATTTAGGTTGTACTATTACACTATGTCGCTCTCTTTTCCAAAATTGAAAAATTGATGAAATCCTGCCCAGCAAATCCTGGCTATATGTTATCCCTTAAAAAATATAACACCCTCAAACAAGGTGGATGTTAAATTACCAAGAAGATTCACCTAGAACCACAGAACTACCTAGTAAATAGTATATTTGTTGATGTTATAGATACCTAGCTCAATAAGTAATTAATTGTCATGGTGTCAGATCTAATTAATCTAAAGGCCTATTAATGGCTATATTTTCCTATTGTAGGGAACTGTTGACCATATCCTCATAGGCTCCCTTGGGAGGTTAATTGAGAGATTTATGAGTCTTGGTTATAATGGGATAATATAGATAGGTAGCAAGGTTGGTGTATGGTAGTTATTACAGTGTTAATCTTGTTAACTACCTATATCTACCTTGTCACTACCAGTATCTACCATGTTAACAGAGTTACTGTTTTCAAAGGTTTGTTAATAATGCATATCATAGTTAAGTTCAGTAATATAATTTTTAATAAACTACATTTTTTCAGGTACACAAGCTCCACCTACAACTAACTATACAGATTTACCGTATGGTGTTCGATTTACTGTAGCAAGAGAACTTAACATGCTTGATGATAGTAAGTAGACTATTTTTTGAGATTTTGTGTTGCACTTTTATTTATATTTTATTTACTTATTCATACAAAACCAAGTTTTTTTTGCCACTTACAGGATGAGAACTAGCCATATATTTTGTCTCATTATGAGTGAGCGGCAATGTTAAAAATGATCTTTGCGATGAAAATCTCATTCGATACACCTATAGAACAATTAGTTGTGACCTAACTGACAAAACTTCACCACATTTGGACAATGAAAAAATAGGGGCATTCACCATGCAGAAAAAAATCTAGATTTGAAAATTCATTATAGCGTTGCAATAGAAAAAACAATTTTTGTCTGTGTGTGTGAACAAAACAATTTCAAGAACTCTTGCATTGCGATTTTTAAGAATCAATGCAATAATTTGCCGCATGTTGTGTGTAGTGAATAATTATACTTATAGCCCTGCTGATAAAAGAACACCTTGAAGAAATTTTTATGCTGGAAGGTGGGCCGGGACATTCACCATAACAATTTTCATCCACCTTTGTGTCAGCTTTATTTTATATCATTCACATCCAATAGCGTAAACGCCAATTAAAGGATGGATATTCTATATCATACTTATAAACTAAGACTCGTTATGAGACTTAGGCAGTGGCGTTGTTGTCGTGATTGAACCCAGGAACTCGGGATTGGTAGGCAAACATGTCAACCATCAAGCTACAGCACCACTACATTACATTACTACTTTGCTTTTATTTATTTGTAAGACACCAAGATAACTAACATACAAAAGTCCAAGGGCATATTTCCAGTGGTGTACTTCTGGTCATGGGCGGCGGAAGAGGGGGGGGATGGGGGAACGCGTCCCCCCCAGTGACAACTCAGGGGGGATCGTCCCCCCCGAAATGGGACTCCAACAAAAAAAATTAACATTTCACAACTCCAAAACTATGGTAAAATATGAATATTGTGGGCGTGAAAACCACCTTAACCACCTTTAGGGACCAGGACAGCACGAAATTAGAGGCAATTAGAGGCAACAACAAGGTTTTTTATTTTTTTTATTTATTTATTTTTTTTTTGCTCATCAAATTCTAAGCGGACTTGGGGGTAGCCGAGCGAATTTTAAAAATTTAACTTCGTCTCCCCCTAATTCAAAAACGTTCCGCCGCCCCTGCTTCTGGTGGTAATTTGGCAGTAAACGGGAGACAATCACCTACTCTTTTCTGAAGAGTGAACGTAGTTATTTAATGTGAGCTAGTGCACAGAGTTCTTTAACGTGAGCTATGCTGTACACAGGATCAACAGCTTAACGTCTCATCCAAAAGACGGTGTGCTAGTAACTTGTATTTCGACCCTCCAGCCAAAACACAGAGAGTGGCGTTGTGTCCGATCGAACCGGGGACCAGCGAGTCTGACTACCACTAGCTGAACCAAATGAGCTAAATATCACTCCTTAACTAGTATTGTGTTTTTGTTTTTTTAGGTACCGGGAATGGATGCAGTAGAATAGCTGAATTACTAGGCATAGAAAATAATCTAATCCGGTACCTAGCTACGCGGCCTGAGCCCGGTCATCAGGTCCTTCGTTCATGGGAAACGCAAGCAGATGCCACTGTGGAGAAATTATATGAGGTGTTATTAGAGTGTAGGATAGCCTTGGCTGCTAAGGCCTTAGAGTAAGGCACAAGTAGCCAGTTGAGTGTTTTGTGGTTCTGGTAAATATACCACATCCCCATTTTTTTCCAGAGAACCCACTGTTTGTAGCAAAAGGCCCTACTAAAACATTGTATAAATTAAACTAAATATTCCAGTTCAGTTCATTTATTTCATCAAAAAGTGATACAAAAACAATACAAATAATAATAAAGAAGACAAGATTAAACAAAAAGCAAAAATTAAAAAAAAAATCCTGCACTTTTTTCTCTACTGATCAAGAACAAATTTATAATATGATATGGTGTAGTTACTGGAAATCTCGTTTGGCTAGAGTAATAATGACCTCTTTCGGCAAATTGGTAAAATGAAGATCACAGAAAGCTGTCTATTTTGCGGCCATTTTTATCAGATTTTAGCGTTTTTTGAAAAATTTGGCTAAAGAATTTATAATTTAGCTAAAGAAAATCTGCAACCTTTAGCCAGTTTGGCTAAGAAAATAAATTATCTTACATTGAGCGTAGCACTCTAATTATATCACTTTTAAAATTTCTTTAAAATGGTCTAAAAATAAATAAATAAATTAAAAAACTTAATTTAAAAATTCAAGTGCCTATTGAGTGAACCTGTCTGTAACATTAAAACATACTCAGAATCTTTCTTTGAATGAGTATGGATATGGGACTGAACAACTATATTGTATTATCTAACACTGCCACAGGATGAGTCTCATTATTTTAAAATCCAAAATTGAGTTATTGGTTCCTTCTGATAGAGCATACTGTAATATAAACTGTAGTTTACATTTTAAATGGCATTTTGGATAAGTAGAACCAAAGATATGAGCATGTTTTCATGTATGGAAATTCAGTTTTGAGAAAATCACCCATAAAGCAATCTAAAAATAAACAAAAGGCTGTAAATCTCAGAAAAGCTGCATCAAGGACACTTTCCTGCATGAGAACAGACCTGAAAAGTATATTATAATGAAGTGTAAGTGAGACCTCACATATAATGTATATAGAGGGGTGCAAATAATATAAGAGTACACAAATATAAAATATAAGAGTACACAGATATAAAAGGGAGTGGGCTAGAACGAGCGTGTATGTCTGCCTCCTCTAAATCCACCTGTGCACTACAAAAACTAACTGTAATTTCATGTTCAATTTTTAAAAAATAAAATCCCTACCTAACTTATTGTTTTTGCTTGTTACACCATTATAACATTTTACTAAAAAAAAGTTTTATTTTATTCTATTATAAAAACATAACAAAAAGCAGAGCAAGTTTAAAATTAATGCATTAGAAAAAAATATAACAGTAATTAAATAGAATATAACAATTCACATTTAAATGTGTGAATAACATTCCATAAAATGTGTAAATTCACATTATAAGTAGCACTAGTATACACAGAAAAGTTTTAAAAAAGGCCATTGTGCTGGAATTCAATAATTTTTTATTATTCTGTTTTCTGAGGATGACATAATTAATGTTAAAATATTGAGTCCCAGCACGATGACATCCATTTCAATATTAGGAGCAAGGCAATTCAATACAGAAGGATGCACACTCTGGATTTCAAGCAATGAGATACATGTCATCGTGACAGGATTCAATATTTCGACATAAATTATGTCATCATCAGGGAGGATTCCTGGATTTCAAAGGTTATAACTCTTGAATCGAAAAATGCGTGGTTTTCTCAGAGAATCAGAGGTTGTACATGATTTAACAACCAAATCTTCTATTACAGAACGATTTTGCACCAGAAAGTGCACTGCATGAATCATAAATAGTCGTGTGGTGATGACAACGTATGTTAAAAGGTGAATGTTTCATTGCATTTTCACCCATGATGTTGCATTTTCCCATTCTTGTATTAGTTTCGGTAATTTTTTTTACTAAAAAGTTTAATAAACTGCAAAAAATGAGTAGTCTCCCTGAGTACTTATGGCAACCCCACACTAAAAAGATTATTTGATCCTCAATTACTAGAACAATGCTCATTGGGCTCACTTTGGTACGTCATTGCCAAAAATTCTATATATTACACAAGAACATGGGCGACGGAAGAGGGAGATGGGGGAACCTGTCCCCCAGTGACAACTCAGGGGGGACAGTCCCCCCTGAAATGTCACTCCAATTACAAAATGCATTTCCCTTTAGAGGTCTAAAAGCAGCATATGGTAAATATGAACATTGTGGCCCTGGATCCCACCTTCAGGGACCAGGATAGCACAAATTTATAACAATTTTTTAATTTTTTTTTTCTTTGCTCATCAAATTCTAACCGGGATGGGGTAGCTGAGCAAAATCTAACCTCGTCCCCCTGATCCAAACACATTCCGCCGCCACTGCACAAAGAATGTTTTATCCAATGGGTCAATGGCTTTTAAATAAATGTCAATAAATGTTTCATTGTCAATTGACCGTAGCTTAAAAAAATCTAGAAGTAATACACATTGAACAGTAACAAAATTAATTAATATCCTGTACCAGTAAACATATCATTCCTGATTGTGACATAATTTATGTCGAAATATGGAATCCTGTTACGATGGCGGGTATCTCATTGCTTGGAGTATGCATTACACTTTCTTACTTGAAGTTGATGAGTGGACCTTTCGAATCAGTAAACATGGTGTATGTAGTTTAACAACTAGATCAAAATTTGTCGGTAAAAGAGTTGTGAAACAAAGGGCTGTATGCACACGCTATGTTCCATGCCTTGCTTGAAGTATGCATAACATACTTTCTTCCCTTTGAAAAAATAACACTCTCAAACTAGGTGGGTCTACCATGTTACATTACTAGGAAGATCTACCTAGCAGCACAGTAGTGTCATTGGTACCTTAAGGTCATTAAGTGATTGTTGTGATGTTAGTTTTAATTAGTCTGAAGCTCTATTAATGGCTGTATTTTTCTATGTATATTTCCTATTGCGGACACCATATCATTGGTAGTCTCCCATGAGAGGGGGATGACCTTGAGTTAATTGAGAAATTTATATGTTTGGTCATAATTTTATAATAATAACTACTTTGATCTGTCTTTTCACTACCATTATCTATCATGGTAATCATGGTAGATAATGTTGGAGGGTGTTATTCTTTTCTAAGGGCTATACCAAAGCTGAATCATTGTCTTGAACCAAGACTAGAGTAACTCTTGCATAAGGTCATTTTTAGCTTTTCATCACCCAACCTTACCCCTAAGCATTAAAAAAAGGGTAAAGATTTTTGTTTTAGCCTAACATAAGTATAAATTATTTCATTATCAATTAATGTATGTTTGTAATGTACTTAATAACATTCAATGCTGTAAGTCTGAAACTAAATTTTTAATTCATTTTTAATCACCTATATCAATTAATTTTTACTATTGTTATAATTTTAAATTTTAATTTACTTTCATATTTTATGTACATTTTCTCCATGTTTGCATAATTTTCTTTATTATTGTTTGTAAAATTATATTTATAAATTTTGTATATATAATGCTATAACCTGATTAATTAAAAAGCCAATTTGTGAGTTAGGCTAAATAAAAAAATATACTGTACTTGTTTTTAAAGTGTTACTCCCCCTTTCTTGAATTTTAGCCTCCTATTTTTTTTTATGACAAATATTAAAAAGGACAACAAAATCAAGAATGTGCTGTAAATGTATTTGCAAGTTTGGGTTCAAAATTACCTTATTTTTTTTTTGTGAAATTGTTATTGTTACATATTTTGTTTGGAAATAATAAAAGCAAAATGTGGTAAATCTAAAGTTGGGGGTACCAATGGTGTAACAAAGTTTTATGTTTCTTCTGATTAACGATGGTGACCATAACTTAAAGTTATATTGGTCACCTTCCACATTACTCAATTATGTTATATACAGTAATTTGAAACATATATGTGAGGAATGTTTGTGAGGAAAATTCAATAAAACAAAAAAAATACAAAAACAAAAGACAAACAGTGGGTAAAGATGATTTAAATCTAGATCTACGACCACATAAATATATGCTGCAAAATTTTTTTTAAATGAATACTGCCCCTTTTCTGAAATTTTTCATGGATTGACACTTAAAAAGTATGTTTTTTTACTTGGCATTACTCTCTGATTAATGTAGTGGGATTGACATGTGCAAAATCTTGTCAATGTTTAAAAATTGTGAATTATTTCTGAAGTTACTGTTATTATTTTAGTCTCATTAGTTTGGGGTAGCTGATGAAATATTAATATAATACAAATATTTTTTATTACCAATTAAGGATCACAATTTTATAGTAAGCAATGAACGAATAAAAATTACTTACTGTACAACTGCAAAACTTAGTATTTGTAAGGGATGCTTCTTTAAGAGATGCTTATAAGGTGTGCTTATTTGAATGGGCTCTTATTCAAGCGAGGCACTTAAGGAAACTAATATAGATTAATGAAATTGTGATGGAAATTAATGCAGAGTTTATTAAGTTTTTATAGGCCTAAAATATGTGAGGTGTTGTGACAAAATGAGTCGTGTTGTATGCTATGTCATTTTGAGATATTCACCAAAATATGTAGAAAGTCATAATTTTATAAAATTTAGATTTTTGTGGTTTTGTGAAGTTTATGACAAATTTTATAATTTACAATAAACATGTTTTGGAACAACATTTTGTAAAGGCTGTTTTTCAAAATTAATGGAAAAATAGGCCGGAAAACAACAGTTTTTTATCTTTTTCTCCAAAGTATGTTTTACCAGGAATTTAACTGTTCCCTGGTTTTACAGGTGTGTACATTTCAAAATTACTTTTCTCTGGTTATACTCCACCAAAAAATAATTAAAGCTTATAATATCTTCTATCAGAATATAACAATAAATCAGTTTTTATTTTTTGTACAAGACTCATTTTGTGGTGACACCTCGCATATTTGTGCCACAAAATGTGTCACATGGTAAGAATATCCAAAATTCAGTTATTGGTGTATTCTAATAATGCATGCTAAGCTTTAAAAGCTTTCCCAAGATATGAGCATTTTTAATGTATGGATGTATGTTTTTGAGAAAATCACAAAGCAATCTAAAAATAAACAAATACTATAAATCACACAAAATCTGCATGAAGGACACTTTTCTATGTGAAAACTAACCAAAAAAAACACATTATAATGAAATACAAGTACCAGTACTAATACTGTAATTGATTAAAAGTAGATTTTTCAAAAATGACTTTCAGGCCTATTTTGGTGATCTTGATCTTACCTACGATGCAACTCATTTTGTGGTGAGACACACACACACTATTTATGCATTCAGGTTGGTGACTGCATGTTTAAACTATTTTAAGGGTACTTTTGAAAGGACAATTATTCAAACAGGAATATTTTTGCGTGTATGGGTTTTGGTAATCCCTGGTTGTATAATACCCCTTTTACACAGCAAAACAAAATACAATCCTGGTACGTTCCCACAATGATTGCTGGATAAGTTTCCTTTTACCCCAGATCAGACATTGTGGGACAAATCCGCTTCACTATACCGAAGTCCATTTACACTGCTAATGATCCGGTTTATGATTGTTTACAAATAATTTAATCAACGCCCCCAAGACGTAGTTATTCCCCTTTATCGTCTGTTTTTATTTTCTATTACTTCAAAACAGAAACAAATCACTTCTAAAATAATCCATACCATGTAATAAAATATTTTAATATTATTAATATTTTTTAGAACAGTGATTTACAAATATACAGTTTGTTCTATCAAACCTACTGTTGAGTACCCCAACTGATGAGGATATAAAACCATTTCAGAACTTGAAATTGAAACTGTTTTAAGGATCGAAGCTGAATACATTCCACTTCGCTGTTCAGGGACCGTCGCGGGACGTTTCATCCCGAAATCATATTTTTACACCGTTTACACTACAAATCGGTCCCACAATTGTACTTCCCGCAACACTTAATTGCTGGATGATCCCGCAATTGTATTGGCAGTGTAAAAGGGGTATAAGAAATACATGGATAAACCAGGGGCAGATCCAGGATTGTGTGAAAGAGGGGCACACAATTTTCAGCCGGTTGGACATGTACAAGCTTTCAAATCAACAAACCTAAATAAATGTTATTTGCCTTATTTTGTATGTTTTTCGGCTGTAGTTGTCTGCATTTTGCCACTATTCTATTTTTGGGGAAATTTTAGAAGGGGCGCACACAATTTAAGGGGGGTACACATGTTCTTTGCAATATTACCTCTAAATCTTGCCCTGTAAATAATAAAACAGTATGTTCCATTATATAGTTGTTATAATTGTCAACACTATAATTATTTCTAAATTTTATTTTAGTTTTAATAAAAGTGTAAAAGATGCCTTTTGGAACAAAAACTGTATGCAGATGTCGAATTAAATTGTACATGTGTCGGCCATATCTCATGGCTTTGTTTCACTAGCGTATGATGGCATCTTTCAATGGTGAGATTTTCCAGATTAGCATCAAACTAATGAGCTAATGTTTCGTACACTTGAATGAACATGTGAATCGGTCTTCCTTTATCAATCAATGATTGATTATAGGAAAAGTCATTGGCGGCAAGTTTAGAACTTCTAACTGCTAGCGTTAACTATGTAATGCCTTGTGTCTGAACACAAGTTTTTTATACAATTACATTACGCTTTGCCTCAGCTACACCATCCTTAAACTGTGAGGCTGAACATCGCCTGGTTTGGTGTTGCAGGTTTTCAAGGGCGGATCCAGCGAAAGGTCGGTTGCCCTTTTTTAAAGCCTTGTGGGTGTGGTTTGTGGTTTTTACATTGACAGGAAAATAAAAGAAAGTTACAATATTTGGTCATCGTGCATCGTCCATACCCTTTTATTGTTGTGCCTGGCCCGTATGCATCTACTTTTTAGGGTTAATTTTTGACCTGGAGCCTCTAATATAAGGGGCACAACTTTACGATAATAGGGGTCGTGCACAGCTGCTTCTGAATCAGTATTGCTTGATTTTGCTTCCCACTAAAAACTAATTTCCCCAGCCTGGTGTTAAAACATGTAACTGAGGGAAAGCATAACATACCCATTGAAAAAAATAACTATTAACATGGTAGATAATGGTAGCGACAAGTTAGATATAGGTAGTTAACCGGGTTAACCCTAGAAACTACCATATCAAGGGATAATGTCAAGGATATGGTCAGCAATGCTCTACAAGTACATAGAATATCGGTCATTATTTAGAATAAACCTTAAGGTATTATTAACATCAACAGGCAGGGTAATTATGTACTACCTTACTAGGTGGTTCTCACTGTTGCTAGGTATATCTCCCTAGTAATTTAACATGGTAGATCTACCTAGTCAGAAGGAGTTCTTTTTTTTTCATAGTATTATCAGATAAGATTTATTATAAGCACTTTAAATTATTTTTTACTATCTTGTACCATCTTGGAATTTATGCAGTTTCATCTGATTTCTCTTGTATAGAATTTGTAATTTTGCTTTCAATAAGCTAAAAATTAAGGACATTTGATGGTATTCAAAATGTCATAATACATAGACCATTTTTGATTTAAATTATTAATCTAATTAATCAGTAGAGATGGATGCTTAAAATCATAGACTAATACCATTATATTCATTATTGCTGGACATGTTAAACATGAGAATTAAAACTTCATTAAAATCAGAATCTATTTTCAAATTGTAAGATTGTGTATTACTGTTATTGTAGTGATATTCAGTGCAGTTACTTAGGGATCATGTTAATATTATTCTACTGAAATTACTGCAGTAATCTAATTGACACACAAGAACTAACTGAATTACTGCAGCAACTTCAGCAGCATAATTTTGACATTGCCCCTAAGCAAATTCAGGTAGTGAAATTGTTTTTTTAAGTATCAGTTTCCTTATTTGGAGCAAATAGTCACATGGCCGAACGGTTAAGGCAGGGGAACCGTGAACCAATGTAGCAATAACAACAGCATGGGTTCGAGGCCCGCTCGCACCATGGTTCTGGTGGTAGAACAAGTCTTCTCGGATAAGGACTACAAACTGTAGGCCCAGTGTACATACACGGCACATGTGCACTATCAAGAACCCAGTACACCTTACGAGAGTACCCCAATGTACTGGTTCATACATTACCCCTACTGTGACAGACGAATGAGCGTAAATGCTAGCTAGTACTTGCTGCATGACATAACGTGTGACCCTTAGGGAAGTAGAAAGTCATATGAATGTGCAACATCTAGTCCACAGCGCCCCGAGACTATTAAGTATAAGGTGCTATATAAATCAAAAATTATTAACTATTAACAAACAAATAATGACAAGGACCTTTATTTGCATTATGCCATATTTAATTTCTAGGTTTATGCTTCAGTATGTTACAATTATTGGAAAAACCATGCCACCTGCTAGAATACCCTTCTAGTTAAAAACAGATAAAATCTACAAATGGCAATAGTAAACATCAGTGGCATAGTTGTATATACTGTAAGTCATTTAATAATAATAATAATTCAGGTTTAATATAGAGCATTTGCTGAAAGCCTAAAATGCACTTTACAGTAGAAAAAAATAAATTGGGCAGAACAATAAAGGTGAAAACAAGAAGCGTTTGTGCAACATTATAATCAGACGGGAGCGAAATTTTAATGTAGTACATAAAAGCCAGAAAATAAATGGAGTTCAATAAAAGCCAAAAAATAGAGTTCAAGGTTACATGATCAAATTGCAGGGCTGGACAGGGAGGTCCGAACACATGCGAAATGTCAGATCTCTACTCTGACGATGCAATCGCTATGAAGGTTAAAGTTGTCAACAGACCACAGATGTATATTTTAACAGCTAGATGGTGAACTTCCACACAATACATAGCCCCAAAGTCCAGTTCCATGTAAGCGCCTGCTATTCCGAAATCCAACCAATCAAATCGTGTTACATTCTAACTCTGTTGCTAGGTCAAAATTGCGCCCCCAATCTTCATAAAAGTTTCAAATTTATCAATAAATGGACGTAAAGTTAATCAAAATATAAAGACACCGACAACAAAATATATGAGACACATGTAAATAATTTGTATGAGAATGTTAATACAATACTGTACAATAATTTTAAAACAGTTGTTATTATTATGCATGTTTTTGACGAAGGCTGATGAAATAAAAGTAGTATGCACCTACATGGGACTGCAATTCTACAGTGTTAAGTTCACCATCTAGCCGTAAATAATAATCTATGCAACAGACAAGACATATGGAGAGGGTGATAACAATCTGCCGGGGGCGTAAAAATACAATGGAGGGACTCAATCAGAGTGATGAGAGAGACAGTGACCAGGATAGCATTGCCACACACATATTGTTGTGAGATCACCACAAATATGAATCTCATGGTAGGAAAATATGGAAAATAAAAAATTAAGTTATTGGTACCTTCTAATAGAGCACAATATCAGCTATAATCTACACAATGACATTCATTGGACAAGTAGATCCAAGGATTGTGCGAGTTGTATGGCCGAGCGGTAAAGGCAGGGGAACCGTGAACCATGCATAAATAACAGCACGGGTTCGTGGCCCGCTCGCACCATGGTTCTGGTGGTGGAACAAGTCTTCTCGGATAAGGACTATAAACCGTAGGCCCAG